>SOPF01012689.1:0-45325 GCA_012979155.1 Hypericum perforatum | reverse complement strand
TTAGTAATCTTAGGTGCCATTTCGCCGGAGAAATCGCCGGATTCCGGTGACAGGGGCTAAATTATACACTTTTGATAAGATTCAAGGGTTGAATGATAATAAAAAAAAATAGGGGGACTAAAACACGAATTTTCGCAAACCCGAGGGGCCTGAGGGTAATTTTCCCTATTATTATTTCTATACGTACTTTTATTAGTAATTTTGCTCCCACAAGTTAAACTCAGCCGGAGACAAAATCTCACTCTGCTACTAGAATTTCTTGTTTTCCGTCTTTGATAAGGTAGGGAAGTTGTTGGGCTCAAAGTCAAATCCATTGAAGCGGCCTGTAAGTTTCAAGATATATTGATCATTGATCGGAGTTTATAGAAATCTTACACTATAACAGGATTTTTTTACTACATAAAATTGGGCTGGATTTATATAAGAGTCTAATGCAAGATTAACAATAGCCTTCAAAATATGTTTTCTCGTCTTTGAGGTGTTGTCTCTTAAATTTATGTTACTTTTATGAATGCAAAGCCACTAATTAATTTATATGGATGTAAGCTTGACACTAGTGCTAAAAACATAGTTTTCGAAGCTTTACTTATTTTCAATTTATGCGAGTTTTTTTAAAAGAATTCGGTCCTGTATGGGCAATGTGGCCCAGGACTATCCTGGACCCATAATGGGCCCTTATATGGGTTTTTTTAAGTAGCGTTTTTTATGTTTTATAGCAGAGAGAGTAATATATTCTTTTACCATATATGTTCCTTCAACTAAACCACCTCGCGCGCGTTTGGGAAAAGAAATACGCTACGAAGACGACGATAGAGCTTTAGGAGAGCGAAGAGAGAGATCGACGACAGAGAAATCGATGAGAGAGACCAAAGAGAGAAGACGACGGTATTCGTCGCAAGGTAAATTTATTCCATAGTTCCTTTCTTCCTTTTTTTTAATTTTTTGAAAGGGAGAGAACGGGTGGGGGTTTTAGGTAACGGTTGGCGGCGGCGGCGATCGAGGAATGAGTTTTTCTCTGTCGCTGGACTGACCATCATCGATTTCCGTAACCTCAGCTTTTAGGTTTCATAATCTGTTTTTCAAGACCATAACCACACCGACGGCGGGGCGAGGAAGTTCTCGCTGGTGTGTTTTGTGAGGGGAGTGGTCGCTGGTGTGTTTGTGGTCCGATGAGAAGAGTTCCAAGGTTTTAGAGATTTTTGTGTTTTTGTTTACTTCATCGGGGAATCATTTTCAACGTGCATGGGGAAGTTCATTTGAACATTCAATGAGAAACCATATGAACATGTTTTGAGAAACTATTTGAACATTTTTTGACAAACCATTTGAATCTTTATTGCAAACCATTTGAATATACGTTGATAAATCATTTGAACATTCATTAGAAAACTATTTGAATATAACTTGTTTTTGTGGTGTTTTCATTATTTTATGATGAGAAAGGGTCTTAGGGTTTAGATATTTCACATGAACACTTGTTAGCAGACCATTAGAACACATTTTGGTAAACCATTTGAATATAGTATGACAAACTATTTGAACATTCCTTGACAAACTATTTGGATATTTTTATTCTTGTGTTCTGTGTTACAATTGGCAAGGAAAGAAAAGTGTTCTGGCAGGCCAAGCCGTGTAAAAGAGTTGAATGACCAACTCTTTGGGCAAAATAGAATCTCAGGTACCGATGAGCGGATGCAGCTGATCAAATGTGCTAGCTTCGAGTGCCTTTTGCATATCGAAGATAATGACATATACCCTGAGAAAATGGCTGAGTTTGTTGAGGAGTGTTGGGCCGTCGAACCAAAGTTGCTTATTGTAGAGGAATTTGTCCTTGAAACATACGGCCTTGTCAATAGTGACCTTGAGGTGGACCTCTCTCAGTAAGAATTTGATAGAGGAGATAGGAGGTAGAACTGCGAAGCCTTTTTGAAGAGATATGTCATTATTCTCAATCGACCAAAGTCTATCAAGCTTAAGAAAGTGAAGGCCATACTGAATAGTGAGAGGGGCCCAATTGTGTATACAGACTGGGCACAATTATACATCTATATGGACTGGGCTGCTGCCTCGCTCCCCAAACTACGAAGGTGGTTAGTGCCAAGTTATACTCATTTATTAATCCTATGGTTGATGGTATTTGGTATAATTAGTGCAAGTACATGGTTGAGATGGCAAATGATGGGCTATACTATGGCTTATTAACAAAGCTGGAGTAGTGAGATACAACATAAACATCAACATGTTGGTATTATACCATCATTCAGTTGTTGCACCTTCTTCACAAGTGCGTGATTTTTGCGCACCTTATCATGCACACGTGACTGGACAAGCTCCCGTAGAGGATGTGCATGTACCTCCTCTTGCATTTGAGCATATTGCATCCTCTTCCTCAAGAAATCAATGGGAAGAACTTCAAGATGAAGAGGTTAGTATTCCTGATAAACTAGTTGAACATTTCTGAGAAACCACTTGAACATTCTTTTGGAAACCACTTGAAATATTCTTTGGAAAATCAGTTGAACATTTTTTGACAAACCACTTAAACATTCTTTGAGAAACTACTTGAACATTCTTTCACAAACTACTTGAACATTCTTTAACAAACCATTAGAATATTCAGTGAGAAACTATGTATATTCGATATGAATCGAAACAATTTTGGTAGTAGTCCATCAATATGGACCCTCTGTATCTCTGTGTGGCCCATAGTATTTATTAAAGCAAAACTCTCGAGAACCATAGAAAATAAATGGCTAAATTAAGTGTTAAGTTGTATAGTTCAAAATTTTTTGTTCGAGGTGATCAGTAATTTCAGTTAGTAGTGTGAAAATAATTTATTTTTCAATAGCAATATCTCGATAAATTCTATATTTGGAAATTGCAATTACTTTAACGTCAATGTATGCAAAACAATATCGTCCAAAATAATTACAATGTTTGATTGTTACCCACAAAAAAATCACAGTAGAAAAAGATATAAATAAAAGCTGGACATACTTTGATAAACCATTTGAACATACTTTGGCAAACCATTTGAACATATTTTGGCAAACTATTTGAACATACTATGACAAACCATTTGAACATTCATTAACAAACTATTTCAACATACTTTGATAAATCATCTGAACATATTTTGGCAAACTATTTGAACATATTATGACAAACTATTTGAGCATTCACTAGCAAACCATTTGAACATACTATGACAAAACATTTGAAAATATTACGATAAACTATTTGAACATAATACGACAAACCACTTGAACATACTTTGACAAACAACTAGAACAAATAACTACTTGAACGTATTTATGCATTCAAACTAATTGAACAAATTTCATCAAACCATTTGAACTTTTACCTTCAATCGTCGACGAAGATGATGGAGGATCTATGACGGCAACGCAATCCATTGAATGTTCAATTGGTTCAAAAGATGGAATCAGTTCATTTTTTAGTGCGATCCAACCTGAAATCTCGTTGCCATGATTTGAGCCGAGATATCTGACGTGAAATCTCCGAGCTGGAATCTTGTCGTGGTTTGCACCGTAGCTTTCGAAAATCTCACGCACGATTTCTTCCTCTTCAAGTCAACAATTTCAAATTTTTAAATTTTCAAATAGTTTGGGCTGTAATTAAAGGATTTTTTTTATTTGGTGCTACTGTTCATCCAAAATTATCATATTGGTGCCCCATAACGAAAATTATGAAACTGGTGTCCACGTTGGACTGTTTCGATAAAATCTCGTGTACCGGGCCAATATACGGAATTTTGTCCCGTGTATACTAGTACACAGGATTTTATACCATGTTCAGTACACGGGCTAAAACCTCGTGTATTGGTATACACGGGACAAAATCCTGTGAATTGGTCCGGTACACGAGATTTTAGCCCGTGTACTGATTATCCAGGTTTCGACAGAAATCTGGAATACATGGTCGAATTCAATTCCGAGATTTTCTATCCACCAATACACGGGATAAAATTCCGTGTATTGGTCAAAACTTGGTTATAAGATTGTTGCCTCGGCAGAACGAGGCAGTAACCAAAATTTTCACCCAAAAAGAGTATTTTTAAGAGGCTTGAAGAGCGTTTTGTGCACGGATTCAAGCTTCAAAGACATAAGTAATTACATTTAGCTTGTGATGATATAGTTTGTTAATGAATTTTTGAACAGTGGTTATTAATTTTGTGTTATTGTAGTTAATTATTGTTAACGGTGATTGTTGAAACATGATATTATTTTAATAATGGTTGTCATTAGTTTTAAATTTGTTGAATATAGTGATTAATTTTATGAATTAGGTAAGATTAGTATAATTAATTATCATTAATAGTGATTGTTGAAACTTGATATTAGTTGAATTATGGTTGTCGTTAGTTTTTAATTTGGTGAACAATAGTGAGTAATTTTGTGAATTAGGTAAGATAAGTATAATTAATTATCGTTAATAATGATTGATAAAACTTGATATTAGTTGAATTATGGTTGTCGTTAGTTTTAAACATGTTGAACAATAATTCAAATTTTGTGAATTAGGTAAGATAAGTATAATTAATTATCATTAATAGTGATTGATGAAACTTGTTATTAGTTGAATAATGGTTGTCGTTAGTTTTAAATTTGTTGAACAATAGTGATTATTTATCGAAAATCTTGAACTTTGAAATTAGAAAATTAATTAAGAATGGTAGTTGATTTTTAAAGTTAATTAGACTTGTTAAATTATTTAGTGATAGATTTTTAATTCGACTTTTTAAACATATTTATAAAATTTTGTCTGTAGATATATCTAAAATGTCTGGGCGAGTTGTTCGAATTAGAGTGTTGTACGATGGAGAAGTTAAGAAAAATAGACTTACCGGTTTTTAGTATGATGGAGGATGTCAAGCGAGATTGAAGTTTCACGAAAATATATTGACGTACGATCGGTTACGGCAGAAAGTGATTGAAAAGATTTATTTTGATGAGAATGAAGAACTAGATGATTTGCTATTTAGATGTCCCGTAGGTGGAGGGAAGTTCTAGCCAGTGATTATTGAGAATGACAGTCATGTTGGTAGAATGGTGCATACCATGGTCAATTTCTATGGGGTATATCAAAGTGAAATAGCAATGGACATATTTGTGGAGAAGAGAACACATGAGGAATGTGACCCAATTCCCATCCTAGAAGAAGAAGAGGTAGAAGAAGAACCAGACGAGGAAGCTAACTTTGGCTTTGACCCAAGTACTCCATATGCAACCAATAACTTGGACTCGGAAAATGACGAAGAATAAGAGGAGTCAGAAGAAGAACCAGACGAGGAAGAAGAGAATGACGAGGGAGGAGGAAATGAGCACGATGTGGGAGGAAGATTTCAACACGACGTGGGAGGAGGATTTCAGCACGATGTGGGAGGAGGATTTCAGCTGGACAAGATAGAAGAATCACCCTGGTATGCACAGCTTCCCGTTCTTGTGCATAATGCAAACACAGACTTTACAGTATATGCTGATCAATGGGGTTATGAAGAGTATGCTAGCAGTTGTTGTGGCCTGTTGAAGGAAGGCAGCATTTGGAAAACCAAAAACGAAGCTATGCGGGATATAAAAGCTTACGCTATGGCAGAGGGCCGAGAGTACATTGTTAAAGAATCTAGGCCGAATATTTATGCCGTGGAATGTAAGAAAAAAGTCAAGGATCAGTGCCAGTGGAAGATACGTGTATCTAAGGATGAAAGAGATGAACTGTTCAGTCACTGGAAAATTGTGAAACACAACCAGCCTCATACATGTTGTCGAATTCGGGATAACCCAGATCATCGACAACCACCCCCATACATGTTGCTGAAACTTATGATCTTAAATATCTTCTCTCTCCCGCGCGTGCCATTCCAATAAGAGAATAATTTGACGATATTACCCCTGACTATAGGGAATGCAGGACGGTCATGTACAAGTTGTACAAGTTGTACAGGACTGAAGCGTGTCTCTCTCTTTTTTTATATGCAGAACATAATTTGGTCCCTAAAATCTGAAATTCAAATCTAAATTTAATTTAAGCAAGTGAATCTGAATCCATTTTTAGGATTGGTTCATTGTCGCTCCTACTGTCCAATTAAAGCGTCATGTGTAATTCTTTTTATCTGAATAAATTTCGTATGATAAAATATAATAAACATACAATAAGGTGTTTTTTGGTAATCTTTTAATTATAATCGAACATTCTCAAACAAACATTTGTAAAGGTGTTTGGCGTCACAACAGATATTCATGTGTGATTTTTGTTAGGATTTGATTCTGTTGTGTTGGTCTGGTAAGTTTCTTTGAATTTCTGTTCAACATTAACGAATTTCAATTGTAAATAAAAACTGTACAAGTGGAGGAACAAGTTCCAAGCCAGATGGAGGTGAGTGGCAAATTTAATGAGGAATGGATCCAAGAATTCTAATTCTTTGCATGGGAGTAAGGATCCAAGAAATACGGTACGTGCCATACCCAGAGTCCTTTTCAAAGAGGGTATCCGAAGACATCACACAATAAATGCATTTGTATGGATAGGCAAGTAACCACTATTCAAGAGAAACCGATAAAATTAGTGCAGGTTGTACTAGATTTATATTTATTGTAATAACTTCAAGTTTACGTATAAAAAGATACTATTGAGATTATTATTCTCTCAGAGATTAAGAAATTTCATTAATGTGACTGAAATCTCTCTAATACAAACAAACTTTCATCTCTGAAATTGTAATAGAATTTCTTAGGTGACGCATGAGATTTTCCTTGGCTGTATCTTAGGTTGCCCCCCTTTTGTTGACAAAAATGCTTCACGAATGGAATTTAATGTGGAGGGTTAGGCTGTCTTCATTGGAACAGGACACCTCTGGTTCTTGTGGCAGGAGTAGGCCAACTCGAAATCATCGTTGTCGTATGCGGTATATTTCTTTGGACAGCTTCGGGAATCTTTATGCATCTAGATTTTTTTTAATAAGTAAATTTTATTTACGATTTACAACCGTAGATTTTATAAAATTCTAATACATTGTTTTTTTTTTGTAATAACTAAAAGAATGCTGTCGGTAGCTACGAGAACCAAGTTATTTTATCCCACGACACAATTTATAATACCAGGCTCAGGCTCAAGCTCAAGCTGGAGTTAGTTGGCACGTCATATTGCTCTTGATTAATAACGGTAAAATTTTACATTAATATCTCAACAATTATAATTAAGGTTGCCAATCGATTTAAGACAAATTGAGTACGAAGCGTTACTAAATTTATAACAACTGGCTAACCTATCACGCGTGATTTTGAGAAATGTTTTTAATTTTTTCAACAAATTTTTATTCTATTCTCGATGACATAACTATTCATTATCCTTAGCAAACGAAGACACGTCTAATCTAAGGACCATAATCTTAGATATATGAGAGCTAAATGTTCATTACCCTTATTTTTCTTATTCCCGATTACACCCATAATAAGTTACTAAATGTCCATAGACATCACATATACATTAAAGCCCAAATTTAATTATTCCTTATTGATTTTTTTTAACTGGACTTAACCGATCATAACAATTAAAGTTACTATTAAACATCCAACAGCAACCATAATGTTAATGTTTGTACACCAAAAATATATATTGTCAAGACAAGACTTAAAGTCTTCTTCGATATATGTCGAATCATGTTAGGCCAAATTTGACGTGCGCTGATGATGTATTAGCAAGGTCCTCGCATTTCCTCCACTCGATGCACCAACCTTAGCCTAACGTCAGTAGGTTAGGTGAGCTTGCACGACAAGGAATTAACTAAAACTTACACAATTATTTCGAGAAAATAAAAATAAACAGTGTTAGTGCCCCACTTCCGAGGTGAAATGTAAATTCTTTTATTCCCTCTGCCTGGTAGGGCCCCCATGTGGTAGAGCTGTAGTTGCATGGAGTTGGTATTAGTTTTTTCTCTCCCCTTTTGTAGACGTATGGAGTTTTTATTACTTAGTTCGTGAAATCTATGCATTTCTGGTAGGTCCCCACCCACCCCGAGACAAAAAACAAGCAGAAAACATTAAAAGGACGACCAGGCCGCTGTATTCACTTGGATGATAGTTGGTTAGAATGTTTTAAGTGGGACAACCTTGTAAAAATCACTTTAAAATAAGAATAGTACTCGAAGGGTTAGAAGTTATCTATTACTGATTAACGTCTTTCGTAGAAAAATATATTATCCGTAAATTACGCTAGAGATTTCGCAAAACTATGATTGACTAAGGGGTTGCGCTCTAGTCTAAATGTTGACAACAAAAATATTCCTTTTGGCTTTATATTTCCACTCGCATCCTTTGAATTTTTTACTAGGACAGATTTGACGATAAACCACATTTAAAACTGTTATCTACACGAGCATATATTATACACTCCCACGGGAGCCTCCACTATAATGTATAACACTCGCACTCCTGTTCCAAGTTCCAACACAGAACCACCCCATTCCACTTGAAAATTTGTGAAGTTAAATTATCCAGTATCCCAAACAAGTCATGGCTTGTTTTGGTGGGAATTACAGAAACAGCATTAAAAATGAGAAAGGTGGCCAGGTTGTTAGAGGGTTGAAGGAGAAGGTGAGACTTCTCCAGGAGGAGGTGAAGGCGATAATGGCTGAGAGGGAGAGAGAGGTTCGAGCTTACGAGAGGGAGATGGTGTTGTTTGCGTTTAAGGAAGCAGAGTGGAAGCAGGAGAGGAAGAAGCTCAAGGAGGAGGCGAGGAGGCTAAGGAAGGTGGTGGAAGAGCAAGAGGATGAGAAGGGTAAGGTCGTCATCGAGGCCAGGAAGTCGACCGAGATGGTGGTATCTGGTAGGAAGAGCGCGGAGTATGGCGGTGGCTGGGAGGAGGCGGTGGATGCCGGACGGCGCGGGTTCCGGGTGGAGAATGTTTCCGGGGAGAGTGCCTGGAGGGATGAAGCTGTGGAGAAGTGGAAGAAGCTCTATCTGGCTATTAAGACTGAGCTTGATGATCTCATTCAGATAACTCACCGTGGTAATTAAACGTGTCTCCTTACCTTCTCTTTCGCCAATTACATGCAAATGAGATATTTAAACTTTGGTTATGCAGGAGAATACGGGCACTATCTAAGAGCTGAAGAAGAGGAGAATATAGAAGAGCTGAGAATGGAAGTGAAGGCCAAGGAGGATACCATTGAAGAGCTGAGAGCAAGGCTGGCGGCCGCACAGATGACGGAGTACAGAAGGGCCAGAGAGGTGGACATTCTACGCCAGAGCTTGCGAATCATGACCAGCAAGAAGACGCCAACTTCAAGCTTGCCCATCTTTGCAAGCCCACATTTTCCCTGTTAACGTAGAATAGGCATCTAGCTATAAGAAATATGCCTTATTAATTAGTAGCCAACATCACTAGCCATGTAGTATCAATGTTTGTAATCATCAGAAGCATTTCTCTTTGCCGGACTTCACCCACCCACCTCACCAATTAATTCAGATCCCAACTCAAATCCGAGCTTGGAAGTCCTTTCGAAAGGTCGCTCAAGCTCCAAATAAAACCAATTATATCGCATCTCTGAGACGACGAAGAAAATAATTCAGAACTGGAAATTCAATTCTGGCCTAGACCTGAGAAAGCAATATTAGTTGGCGATTGTGTGCTAGAACTGAAATGGATTGACCAAAACGCAATGCAGCTACACTAGAGTGCCTCTTGCAAGTTAAATGGCATATACACTTCATAAATGAACTCTTGCACTATTTGCTTAACGTTGGTTCTTATTTTTTTTTGGTAAGTAACGTTGGTTCTTATTTGTCCCCAACTTCTGGGCCAACGATCGCAACTTCTTATTTCATGTAGCTTGAACCTATCTACATCACTTCATACTCGGCTTTTATTGCAGGGCCTTCTCGTCCAGCCACCAGCGAAGTGAGAACCACTTCCTAGGACTTCGGATATGCTACCACCCAGCATCAGCACAGGATCTCATCTGAACATAAATGATGGCACAAAGGTTACATCAACAATGACACCAAAAAGAAAATGCATCTTCCACTCCAATTACACACATGGCATCAGCTTTATAACTCAACAAGAAAAACTCAAAAGTTGGTCTTCACGGACGAATGACCGTAATTGCTCCAACCAATACACTGCCAATTATGAAGTATAAGCAGCACCCTTGGCCAAGAAGGTTTTCTCCCTGAAATAAGGAAGCGAAAATTGCACGCGAAAATAGCACAAGCATGACTAAGACAAACAGAATGCTGTTTGGCTATGGGTACAGAGAGATACAATCCAGATTTGACTAGCTTCTTTGGAGGTGCATTCATCCTGATCCACTGAGAATGAATGGCATTGGCATTTTTCTGGTCTTGCATAAACCGGATCGGCAAACCTTCCAGTTAAATCCAATGAACAAACCAAGTTACATCTCAAGGTAAATACTAAAGCTGATGGTTGAGGAGCAATTGTTGCACAACTTCGTGATGGAACAAAATATTTCTTGATCAATCTATCTGTGAAACCAGATGAAACCCAGCAACGAAAGTCCATCTGCTTCTTCACAGGGTTATACAAATTCTGTAGTCAAGTTTCGGAAACTTTCCCATTACATTGAGCTGGCTACTTAGGTCGAGTTCTCAAAACAATACTGTCCTTGAAAAATAGCATGACAGTTAGCTATTAGCAGCAGTCAGTTCCACAGTCGACAGATTAGCATGCTATAGCCTATAGTAATAATATACATGCCCAATTCCATCAACTCCTTCCCAAGTATGACCCATTTCTAACTAAACATGAAATAATCTATCATCTGAGTATTGGCAGACCAATGACTATATTGCTTACCTTCCACAGATTGCATCTTTTGATGAAAGGAAAACTAAAGGACGCTACACAACAGAATCCATGATAACAGAATCCATATGATTAAAAGCTACACAACAACTTCCCAGAAACCCTCGATCACAGAAAAAGTATATTTTCTGGTCCCTCCATATAGATGGAAATTAAGCCAAAGGGATTGGAGAACTTCAAGGGCAAATTTTATACCGTTCCCAGGCTCCAGATTGATCCCTGGAAGCTTTGCATGAGATATATCCCAAAAATCTTACGCGAGAGCAACAAGCGACCGTCCCGCTGAAAGTGCCCATACATGCCAGTAGGTTGTGGTCGACTCAGGACTTTGTACTCTGCTAGCCGATTGGTTTTGCACCTTGTGCCTCTCCTTGAGCAATCTGGTACCTAGATCTCACGTGCTGGAGATAAAAAAAAAAAGGAAGAAATGTAGAGAATTTGAATTCCAACATTAACCAAATGAATTCAAGAATTTATTAGCTCAAGTAAACAATCACGAGGCAACAAACAATGGCAAAGAGGCAAATATGCAACCAGTATGCATACCTCCAGTAGAGTGACATAATAAAAGTCCTCCATGTGTTGCATCAGTGCACTTCCATCCCGAATAGCTCGGAAAATGTTTATTTCAGTATTTAATATTTTATCAATAAGCTCCTTCTCTCCTTTCATCTGTATATCAGACAAAAAATAAATATAAAAATTACTCCAGATGTACCACTATAAATGTTCAGTGAGCAAGACCACAACCACGAATCCATTTCACAGAGGAAAAACAATTCAAAACTTGTAAAAGTTAACATAATTTTGTGCAGACCCATACATCCAGCATAGCTGTGAGATTAGAGCCAACACCTTATGTCCTAGATATATTTTTACCGTTGAAAAATATGTCTAAAAAAATACGATAATTCAAGTTTGACTAAAGAACTTATCAAATCACAAAGGGCGTATAGCCCTTGACATATGATGAAAAATGCTACGCAACAAATTCTTTTAAATGCTTCGACAGAAAGCTATCCTGGCTGACATATAGAACCACTTCCACGAACAAATACAACAATTTTCCTTATTACCTCAATCCAATACTAGCAGAATTATCTCACCAACAGAGCACAAAATTGGGTCTTCAGCAGCCAAAACCCTTCGCAAGTAGCATCTAACTATACACACCATATATGTCCCCTGTGTTCCACCGGATTTTATTCCCCCCTAAAACAGGCTACCTTATTTATGTATCATCTCCATCCACGTCATCTTTTTCTGTTTCCTTCACCTCCGCCAAGGCTAGCATGACTTTTAAACCAATGTATATGCACATTAGTAGGGTAAAATAAAAACTGCAGACTTACAACTTCATTGACCAGAACATCTGGTGTGTACTCCCCAATCACATCGCCCTGGTAACCATCCTTCAGAACCTCCAAATTTTCCTGTATTTTTTTATTACAAAAAACAAACACACTGAGTATGTAACCTTGATAATTAGCCCAATGCTGGATTACCAGCCAGAAAGCCAGAAAGAATATATGAGATGTCAATGTGCATTACTCAAAGCATCAATCATGTCAATAGTTAGTAACTGATGATAAATGATGTGGTTCTAGAAAGCGGGCAAGATATATAGATGTTTGTAGCAGAGTGGCAAATGCCCCTACTTTTTAAGTAGGGGTTTAGGGGTTCAGACACTTTTCCCCCAACCTCATTGTACTACAAGGAACAGAGAACAAAAAGATGGGGAAGATACTAAGAGCTATGCTTTAAACGATGAAAAACTTATATTTTTTCAGAGGAGGAAGTAAAGTTAATAAACTATCTTAGAAAAGCTATCTCACCAAACTATCTTGAAGTTCTCCAGCTCCGAGATAAACAGGCTTTTCCACATGGCAGTATCCCATCAATCGAGGAACAGTAGGTATGATGTCTCTATGGTTCACGACTCTCCAGCTGTCTTTTACTTTCTGCAAAGCAAACAAGGGTTGCTTGTTCAAATTTTAGAAGTAATTTTTTGTTCATGATTAAGCAAGAAGAAGGAAGCCAAAAAATTTATAGCTATTTTGATATGGTACCGAAAAGCGCAGCTGCCAAATGTCCAAAATAAACATTCCAGTCCAGAAGAAAATTGTAGGGATTCATGACAATAGATAATGAATTAAGCCAAATAATTACAAAAACAATTAACAAGTTTCGATAGATTTAAATAGGAGGATGAGAGGATGGATTCCCTCAAGAGATAGCCTCAACTAGATAACAGGCCAAAGAGAAAATATTCCATTACCTGATTATATACTTCTGCAAATTGACTATTGCCAACCCTAGGAGATCCAAAATTATACATAGTGACTGAAACTAGTCCCCGCCTGAAACATCGAAGGAATCAAATCATTTACGGTGCACGAGTATATTCAATATTTCAGAAGCCAGATGTAACCAAAGAAAGAAAGTTTGTTTTTGCAACATCAACAAGGATTTAACTAGAAGGCCCATTTGCATTAAGAATTCTCGACAAAATCTACAAATTCCAAACCACTTATAAGCATTTCCCTCTATATTATATATCCACAAACTCAGACATCAAAATTTCTTTCCCCTCAAATGCCCTCCTACTCATCTCAGCCTATACGGACCAAAAAATTGCAAAAGGTATAAGCGCTTGTATACAAATTCCACTCCAAGCCCATACCTCCATCACACCCTCAGTCATCACCCAATCAATTTGCAAAATAGTATGGGTCACCCACAGATTTCTAGCCCAAGTACAAAAGAGAAGTAAATGATCTACCGACTCCAACTCCATCTCACATAGGCATCTATTAACAACAAGAATGCTCTTTCGTTTTTCATAGATGAGGATTTTGCTTCAAATTGCCTCCCATGTGAAGAAATTTACCGTAGGTTGAACAGTGGAAGTCTACTTCTCCATGCTTGTACCACTTTCTTACTCTATACATCACATTTGTCTCTTCCCTCAGGTGATATGCATCATACTAACCTCCAAAAAAACAACCCAAATTCTTTTCACCTACCTATCTTGGGCATTTCTCACAAACATAATATGCTCTCTCTCTTCACCCTCTCCCGCCACAATCTCTTTATTACAGGCTAACACGGAAATCTGCTTCTAAGAGAGCTCTCCCCACGCCAAACATCATTCAAAATTATACCATCCAAATTCCAATCACAAACATAATGTACTTCTTAAAGTTCTCCCGCCAGCATTTGATAGATAACCACACTCTCCCAAGGAAAAAAAATAGTTTAGAAGCAAGAAAAAACTAATACAAACATACTTTGACAGTTGACTAGATGAAAGTTCCAGAGCTAGGAGAGTAGCCAACGCACCACCTAAACTATGGCCTGTAACATAGACCTGCCATTGAAATGGCACCTCAGCTGCATCATCTCTGTCAGCCAAAACATAGCACAAAAAAGGTTCGTTGGTAAAATCTCATCTTTGAAATAGAAATATGGGAAATTTGAAGATGAAGGCTCCATGTTATTAGAATAAAATTCAGAGAGAGAGACAGCCACTCAGTAACCGTAACCAATGACAAAATGAACAAAACTATTTTTGACCAGAATTCGGGATAGGAAGATGAACAGATTTCTTAAGTAATGGACAATGCCATTCAGATGGACAAGAAAGAATGCGTCTCTTGACTCTCTTCCAATTTAATGATCCAATACTTTTGAGTTCTATGGAACAAATGGAAAACCATATTCCAGTTATAATGTACATGAACGTCAATTATTAAAGAGAATGAAGGATAAGACTTACATGAAACCAATGGACAGTTTAATAATAGACATTATCCTTATCCTGACAGAGTCATAGGCGCCCAGGAAACCACTGTGAACCTGCAAAAATTAAGCCACACATACTAAATGAAGAAAGCAGGTTCTCGTTTTGAATTTTTTTTATAACACTTCCACGTCAAAATTTTCCAACGGGAAATCTTCTTGTTCACCTGAACTTCTTCCTTAAAATCTCCGCCAATCCTTTCAGGATTCATCCTATAATAATTATACAAATAAGGAAAGAGAAAACAGAATTAAGCAATTTCGAAACAAGAAAGCAGAAACGAGATACACATAATGTTGCACTGCAGAAGCTAGGGCAAGAAAAATCAACTAGTAGAACTCAGGGAACAAACAGTGCATCATAAATGGAGAAGCAGGTGGTCGCATAAAGTGTTTTATCTAAAGAACTCAGGGAACAGACACAGCAAACATTCCCTATTTTTCTAAAGAAAATAATGCATTCATACAATTCACTGCATCCCTGGTTACTATTGCTGACCCCCTCAAAAAAATATACATATTACACATGCTCTAACGCTTTTTGCTACAGTAGCAAGGCAGTTGTTACTTTCTTGTTTTAGTATGACATATATATTTTATGCTTGGAAAATTTCTTTTCTAGGTAATACTGAGAAAAAGAATCGAGTTCAACTTGATGACATAGTACCAAGCCCGGATTATGCATAGTAAAAAAACCCAGTGTTACGAGCACATTCCAGCATTTATACTTTTATTAAAGAGAATTCAACAAACAATAAACAAAAAACTTGAGAAAGAGAAGATGAAGAAAGGAGAACCATAGTTACCCAGCAGGCATTAACATTAAATCCGTTTTCAAGTCCTTCCACCTTGTCTGGCAAAATAAAATAGTACAGACAAGTTATCAAGTGAAACTGAATGGCCTCAACATTAGCATTAATATGATACACATACTTGCTCAGTTCCTCTGAAAGCTACAACCAATCTTCTCCTAGCAGAATCACGCCAGATCGCCACCTATTATAACAGAAAATAAATAAATTCTATGTTGGAAAAAATAGGAGGAATACAGATTTTGCAATTCTCTCGAGTAGATTAACACTATGCCGGGAGAAGCTAGTAGATCCTACGGATGATTGATGAAGCATCAAAAGAGCTATCTCATTAGGGCTGACAATATTCTGAAAGTGCTCAATAACGGCATAAGTGCTCACCTGCGAATCTGTGGACTCATTATCTAGAAAGCATATCTTCTCAAACTCAGATCTAATAAAACTTGGATGACCAAGTGAAGTAGCAAGCATTGCCCATGCTTCCATGGCACTTTCTGCAGTGGAAAACAGTGCTTTCATCTCCTCGGCTTTCTTATCATCCATTGGATGCTCATTTAGAGAACGAATGAGCTTCTGACTCTCAGAAACTTTTTCTTGAGGAGGTGACTCCTTGTTTAATTTAGAAATGGCTGAGGTCAAGACCATCAAGGCTCCAAATACAGAATCAGTTTGCCTTAGTAAATCTTTTGTTGCCGTTGTAATATCTGGGAAAGAAGTTTGAAGGGAACTGCTTTCTGGCTTATTACTGCCGTCATCACTGCTACTGACATCCTCATCTTTAGCAGTGGCGAGACCAGATTCAATGTAACCCTCTTCAGCAATCTTTTGTGACTGCAGTCCGATGCTGTTTAACAAGTCGAATCCGTCCCATTTTAACTCCAGAGTAGCCGGAATACCAAATTTCTGAACAATCATTTGATTGATGATGTCAGCAACATCTGTCCAATAACGCTTATCAGATTGCATGGTTCCACCAGCTGGTGGAACTGCTTCTCCAATGTCTGCATTTTGTGTATCACCACTGCTTCCGACAGGCAAGGCTGAACTCTTTGGATCATGTATAGGGTCATCCAATTTCACTTTTTGGTCATCACCAATTTCTAGGATATCTGACTTTGAAGAATTTTTTGAATCCCTTAAAACTTTCTCCGTTGATCCATTCTTCCGAGGGGATGCATCATTAAATGACTTAAATCGTCCAAATGCATACTCCACGAACTGACTTGCAGGGACAGACTCAGATCCAACAGCCATTTTTATAGCAGACTCAAAACCAGATTTTTGGAGAATTTCAGTCACAAAGGGGAGTCTCCACCACTTCTTTTCTTCATCAATTTGTTCGAATGATTTGTACTTAACCTGGAATGTCTCAGCATGCGAAATGTTATAAACTATGGCTTTAACAGTTGGTTATACCACCAAGCACCCTTCACCAGTTACGAGATCAAAACCCTTCATCAGTTAGATTAAAAACTGTATATTTCAAGATATAAGAAACTTTGTGCTACACTTCAAGAATACTTGGTGTAACATAATTGAAGGATCATATTAATGCTCGAAGCCCATTAGTCATAAGCACCAATAAACCTATCATCAATAGTCTGCAAATATTGTTGATCCTTCTACGGTAGTATGTATTGGACATCTTCAGTAGTTCCCTTAGTTTTTCCAGAAGGATCAACAATATTTATCATATATTATTAATCCAAACTGTAAAAATTTGTAATAGATCCTATCTGTTTTTTTAACATGCACTTATCCGTACTGCCATACACTCGTGCTCAAACAGCGCCTTGCTATCACTATCAGATAGCATAAACAAACAAGGCCTGGTGAGCAATAAATATCTAACAATTTTCAGAAATTGTTTAGTGCATATGAGGGCTGAAAATCAGCCGGTTCTTGCCTATCTAAACCTATTCGAAACAAAGAAAATGCATGCAAACATTTAACACCAAACAAAACTTGAAGGAATGTGATTATCTAAAAGAAAAATTGTTTCTCTCCAATCGGCAGAGGAAGGAAACAAGAATTGCATGGAAGGACCTATGACAGTAGGCTTAACAAAACTTAAGACCCAACAGATCACCGAGAAATGACATGGAGAGATATCCACAAAATACTCCAAAGTGCTCTCATCAGAATATCTCTACATATTTTTTCCTTGATTTTCTTCATATAGTCTGAAGTGCTACAAGTTAGTATATACCTCTATTTGCAGCTTCCCACCACCGCCCATCCCTTCCAATTTCACCAGAATCTCATGTGAATTTCCTGGAAAACCACAGAAAACTAGAAAATCAATTTCCAATGATCTGCAATGCATGCTTGCAGATGTTTTCTGCTCAACAATGGTATCCACATCAACTGGAAAACAGTTCAATTAGAATAGTGGTCAATTCATAGTGAAAAAAGTTGGGCTAATTCCTTGCAACTAAGAACCAGAAAACAAACTCCTGCCACCTATTTAAAAGCAGCTTCAAGCATAAACTGTCTTCTCTTACTTTACATTATAATTTCATGTTGCCCGAAGATTTTTGTCCTCAAAGCGGAAGACAATGTCCATGGGAAAGGTTCATGTAGAAGAATATAGTTGGATTAAAAAGAGAACATTTCAGTCTCAGGCAGGAAATGGTCAGAATCAGGTAGCCTCGGTTTTTTTCGGTGAACCTCTGATCGTGTCGAGCACTATTGAATCCTATTGGTGGTTTTCCCAATTGCGTCTTTTTTGTTCGTAAGGCTCAAACTCGAAACCTACTTAAAGGAATCCAAGTCCCTTACCACTTGGACTAACTCAAGCTTCAGTTTTAGCAGTGAAAGAATAAGAAGTTTATTACTGGTGAAAGAATAAGAAGCTTATTACTGAAGGTTATTGGCAACTACACCAAATAAATATATAATTCATATGCTGATCAACCAATTACTCGTGTAACTATAAGTAATAGAATCATTTGCCATCTCAAAGGTTCTGATACTCACAAATGAAATAGTATCGACAACCATGTGCAGAAAAAAGCAGAAGCATAACACAAACACCAGAGTGCTCAATAGACAACCATCAATTAACTACTTGTCCATGAGATCAATGAGATCCATTTGACTGCAAAAAAGATAAAAAAATGAGCACAGTTCAGACTCACCATCACAGAGGTCTTCCAGATTTATGCCAGCATTACCCATGCGCTTAGGAGGAGTCACAAGATTCGCATCCCATGCAGCAACCTGAGTTCAGAAGTAAAAGCTACAGTTGCTGGTTCAGGATCAGGTCACACGTTAGCTAGGCCCATCTCTAATAATGAGATTCTACTCCTAGCAAGAACAGTTTTCCCTTATGTTTTGCAGGAGCATAGTAATCATTGGAAGATTTCCACCTAATGGCAGCACTTGTTTCAATATATTCACAAAAGCATTATGATTCTTTTGGCAATTTTGATATGCCACTAGTCCTTGACAAAAAAACATAAAATCAGATTTGAGGCAGCTGGAAGGAGGTGCCAATTACGCTCTCTTAGTTGGCGTCCTCCGAGCTAGCATATTAAATTCTTAGCTTCCCAAATTCCAAAAATTAATAAGACCAGTAGCATCTCAGAAGAATCAAAAATTGATGTGAACAGCACATTTAGTTTCTTGTTAGGAATGAGAGTAGAAACTTCAACAGCTAAAAAATTAGACCTGAAGTTTCTGCTTTGCGGGCTGCTTTATATGAAACGTGAATTCCTCATTCCAGGATGGCTCTTTTGTCCTGCCATAATCAAAAAGGTTAATAACATATTAGAGTTCAAGTATTCTACAAATGATCATGTCATTTGATTCGTTGCTCTCTTACTTCCACTTTATATCCACTGGCTGGTAAACTTAATATTGGCACCACGCAGTCGCCGATGGAGTAAGGAGAGAAGCAGTATCAAGGTTCTAATGTCCAAAACTCAAAAACCTAATCTATAGTTCTGTGGATTGTTCTAGTCCCATAATGAACGAGAGAGAACAAAGACCTTTAGGTCAACCATGCACAAGCATGGCAAGAAATTAGTATTTCCTCAGAAGACACCCACAGTGTACGCCCTAAAATTACAGAAGAATACCACAGCATGCTGCGTCCTCTCAATTTCAGGGAGAAGAAACAAAAGAAGGAAGTTGTGGTAAGAGGTGAAGTAGATAGGAGAGAAAATAGAAAGATAGTTGAAAAAACAACTCTAGCTTGTTATTAACAGTGGACACAGAATTTTTGAACCAATTGCACCAAAGTTCCTCCACCAAGTTGCATCCTGGTGTTTGACAACAGCCAAGAACTCTTTTGACATGTTACACATTAACAATATAGTCCAAACTACTAGAATGATACACAGATTGCTACCTTCGTATGAAAGCCTGTGATAACCTGGTAAGTCTAAACTCACTAAACTACACCACCCCAAACCCACCAATATGCAAACCTTGAGAAAGCTCAAACAGACATACAAACATTATACCTAGAGGACCAACTTCCTATGCTAAGATTCATGAAGAAAAGAAACAATCGCACTATCTGTATCTTTATGTTGTGTGATGCCATACCCCCACTTGGTCTTGCTTTTAGCTACCTGACTTTCCAACTGCATCTCCACGTAAGGATCACTTGTTCCCTGGAAATCGATAAAAGCAAAATCAACGAGATACACATCTAGCTCTGGCCAATAATCTCAAAACTTGTAACTAAAGATTTAGCTTGACAGCAACCACAACATCAGCCACAAAAATGTCTTTGTATCACACTTCGTCAATAACCGAGAAAATCAACCAAATACGCACCCATGGATCCATCGCAGGAAATTCAAATCCCTTCTTCAAATTGATAAATAACTGACCATCGTATATCTCCTGAACAAATGACCTGCACACAAAGCAAGTCCATAATACTCTATCGACATTGCCTTCCTCGCATAAACAAAGTGATTAAGAATGACTAAGCAGAATCAATTATCCAACTGAAAAGGTCGCATACTCTGAAAGGTACACCGACTTGCATCCAGCCGCATCAATCTCACTCTTTCCAACGTTTTCCTGTTCACATTCGATATTTATCATTTTCAATTAATCATTTTCCATCCATCTTTAGTTCAGGCGGTTATTCTCCATCCACAATTCAAGCAACACTGTATCCGGCCAAACGGCTTCCAATGACTTAAAGCAACGGGATAAAGAAAACCACGCTGTACCGGCGGGCTCCGGTAAGCCTCGAAGGCAAAACCGGCGAGAACGACGGCGAGATTGATATCGAAAGCCGGCCTCTCCTCCTCTTCTCCCTTCTCTTGCTCCACCCCACCCTCCTCCTTCGCTCCACAAAGAAAACCTCTCGATCGAACCTCGTTCGTTACTCCTCGGAAACTTAATCCCCTCCGTTGGAGCTTGAGCACTCCAGTGGCGATGCTACGAAACGACGCCGGATGGCCCCACCGGTGGGAGACGAAGTTGTAGCTTCTCCGGGAAGGGGAGATGAAACGCGTGCAGAACTCGCGGGGAGGTGTGTGGTGGTGAGGTTGCAACGACGCCATTAATTTTTTAGTGGACTTTGTTTACCTTTTTTTTTTATTTTTGGCGCTGGAACTTGAAGAGTAGAGGAGGAGAAGAAACTAGCAGTTTCTTTCTTCGCTCGTCTTCTTTTTTGTTCTGTCCCAAAGTGGTGTCGTATCGAGGTCCTACGCGGAACGTTGGTGGCTACCGAGAGAAGACTGGTCGGGTATGTTTCCCGGGAACAATAAGAAATAATCAATCATTTAGATCAAATAAATAATGGAAAGAATATTTTAAATTTGATTAAGAAAGTACAAGCTTTTAGACCGGTCAACATAAAATGCTAGTTGCGTTTACATTAGCCGACTAAAATACTGTGGTCCACGTCAATAATAAAAAATAGATCATGCAAAGAGACACCCACAATTACTAATATTAATAGCTGATTAGATTAAGTAATTGCACTTCCATCCATCTCGAGGGAGCTAAATCATGTGTAAATCCCGTTGTCCACCCGGTTGAATATGCAAAGACGTCCGTCGACAGCAGATTTCAGAATTCAATGTTACTAATTTGTAAACTAATATGACAAAAAGTTGTAAACTAATATCAGGAGTCTTATATAATGTCGTAAACTTTTATTATATAGAGGAGGGTCCTTTGCCCTCCAATTTTCAGTCACAATACAGAACAGGGTAGTGTATAAGTCCAAGGATAGTGTACATTTTGGATAGCTAACCAAAAGAAATGTTTTCATTGATTTGTATATCTTCTATACATCCAGAACTCCCATATTATAAACACTGCAATGTTGCTGTCGCTGCGAATGATTCTACAGATATAGTAACTACACTCTTTTCTTAAACAGGGGAACACACGTAGCTACACTTGAGCAAACCAAACCGCCATTATAGAACAGGCGATCTAATCTAAATCCCGTTTCCTTACCAGGTGAGGGTATACACAAGTGAAGGCCAATGAGTTGAGTTCCTAGTGCATAAGCGCCACTGCAGCCTCATTAACCAGCGGCTGACTTACGTGAACGAAATGCTCCGCTTCCCGCTCCACCTGTTCCCAACATTTACCAGTACCTTTGCCTTCTTTCATTTTCTTCACAAACGCCACGAATCTCCGCCAGTTATCCGCTTGGAACAGCTGCGGGTTCATCCTCAAATACGTAAAGGCGCACATCTGCTCATCCATGTTCAATGACGCGGCCTGCAAGATCTGCTCATGGGCGCAGTCATCGTACCGAGGCAATGCGTTCTCCCCTGCCAATGGTACTTCTGCTTTTTGGGTTGCCAGGGCCACTTGCCTTACGAGCTTCTCGGGTGCACAAAGTGCATCCTGAGGTTGTTCGTGGTCCCGCATCTCTATGCAGGTGAAGTTGAATATGGCGCCATGGCGGGCAAGCATTTGGGCAATAGGAAGATATCCATCTCGGAATCTGGTGTTGTAGTACCCCGCTGTAAGCTCAGGGGCATGAGACCGGGTCCCATAATGCCAATGGATTCCTGCAATCTTTACTGAGATCTTAACACCGGCATCCTCGAATATAGTCTTGGCTGAAGACAGGATCCTTTCTCCATGGTCCAGTAACATCTGAGAGTACCAAGAGAGGAAGAATTCACCAAAAGGACTGGTCCATCCCCCATTTTCCTTGCGGAAGAACTGTGTATCCTCGGGCCAATTGTTGTAGTGGCCGGCATCTGTTGGCCCAGTACTCCCCCATTGCGGCTTCCCAGCAGCTTCAGCCGCTGCTTTCAAGCTACTTAGCATGTACTGCACCATAGAAATGACCCGAATCAGCATCATCCTACCACATTAACCAAACGCTCTATCGCAAAAAAAGCGAAAACGATATAGTTACCTTGTCATAGCACTGGAAAGCTCCAATGCCGGGGAACTTCCACGTCCCATTTTGCTCAGGGTAAGACGGGTAGCGAAGCTCGCCAGCGGGACCCATCCCCACTTGAATTTCCTGAAATTAGCAGAACAAGTGCAAGTTAGACAACCATTTTCCTCATGTCCGGACGTTAAAAACACGACACAGTGTGTACAACTCACCACGATGGTATCACCTAGAAGGTGCTTGAAGTTGTCCCTGAAGGCACGCATGAAGTCAGAATAACACTGCACTGGCGTCCTTCCCTTGAGGACAGGAAGGGTGTCGCAGCCAAGAGATACGTATTCGTAATTTCTCCTTCCCCATTGATCCGTGTACGCAAGATCTGGGTCCTTGTTTAATTCTTCAACAGCCCACTTGGGCAGAGGAATCCTGCACGATAATCCAAGCTCCCATGAGTCAATTCACAAGTCTCAACCAAAAAGTAAACTCCCATTAATACTTGTTTAATTCTTTAAATAAAAAAAGGTTTTCTAGTTGCAAATATCAACGTGAACCGGCCAAATTGCTGACTCGTTCGTGACTCATACAAGCCGACCATCTTGCTTGTTTGCACGTGACAACAATTTTATTTTGGCAATGACGCGTGACTCATAACTTCCCCGCCCCTTTCCCCTACTCCCAGTAACGTGTTACGCGACGGGCAAAAGAGTTTCAACTTTTCAAGGATCTCATAAAAGCAACCACTTGTCGACTAATCGAACCACACATTTTTTTCCAATATAATTAAACCACACACCTATGGGACCAAGAAAGCCGCTCACTATATACCCCACAACCACAAAAGTGTTAATATGCATCATCCACAGCTGGTCGCTAAAGGAAACTAACAACTCGTGGTCCTCCCCGCTCGGTCTCCGTAACCCATCAAAAAAAAAAAGAAAACAATTAACAAAGAATTTTCAACCAATAGGCTCAAACAAGGGGACACTTAATTAATAGGGTAAATTACACTCAGACCCTTGAACATTGTGCATTCTACGCAAGGACCCATGTATTTTCCAAAATAGATTAAATACTTTTTTAGGGATGGTTATATTATACTATCACGCCCACTTTAATATTATTCTACAATTACATTTCAATCTATTTCGAAAATAGAGCGATCCTCGAATTAATAACACTAAGTCCATATCAATCACCCGAAAAACAATTTAGCTTCCGCAATAATAATCACAATTTACTACTCACGTATCTCCCATTTGAAAATTAGCAACAAAAAACTATTTAATCCCTCAAAAGAAAGCTAATAGATAAGATAACGGTTCAGTTCCTAATTATTCGTCATTAACGAAGTTAAGCTTGCATTTAACATTTTATTAATAATTCCGAGAAAAGAGAAAAAGGAAAACGGGAGATGGATGGAAACGTACGAGCAAGAGTCGCCGACGTTGCCGCCGCACTGGTGGAAGGACATAACCGCCTGGACCTTAAGGCCGTGGCGGTTAGCCATCTCGAGAAGTTCGTTGTAACCTCCCCAATTATAAGACCCGGGGGACTCTCTCTCCACCAGCCCCCACCACACGTCGATCATTATCCCCTCAACTCCGGCGCTCTTCAGCGCCTGAAGGCTCACGTTCATCGCCTTCCTCCGGTTCACCGTGTTCCCCGCCGTCACGCTGTCCAGCGGCATCATCACGTACACCGGCACCCCGCTTCCCGAGCCGCCGCCTCTCTCCCCCGCCGCCGGAGCAGGCTCGCAGTGGAGCACCTCCCTCGGCGAGAGCAGCGCCGAGATCGGAGAGTTCGGCTGTGACAACGACAGGGACACATCCGGCTTCTGGATCTTGCACCGGATCTGCGGTGTCTTCCACGCAGCCGCCGAGCCCGCCGTGGTCGGATCTCCGGCGACCGGCACCCGGGCTAGTGCTTGAATCTGGCCAGTCATACTCATTGCCATTGCTAGTTTCTAATTTTTTTCCCGGTAATTCAATAATTTGAAAAAATAAATATATCTTCCTCTTTTTCACTATTTTCTTCTGAATATTCTTCTTTCTTAGTGGTTGAGGATTCGAGGGGAAGAGGGGATGGGTATTTATAGAGAGGAAGGAAGGATAAGATAATAATATTTCAGAAAAGCCTCCTATCTTTCTCCATATCCGTTTGTTTATCGACACGTGTCCCACATGCCACGTGGCGGAAAGAGATGCGGTTGAGAAGGTGACGGCTACGATCTGTCCCTCGCTAATAAACATCTACGGCTTAGAAGGTGGGGGTGAAGGTTCCAGGGGATCGACGTGGGCTCACGTGGAGGAGGCGGACGGGTCACGTGCGGAGCGCTTGCGGCTTAAGACATGTATTTTTCGGGTCGTTACAGCGAGCCGGCCACCGCCTACTCCTACTTTTCCGGTCACCAACTTGTCTCTGTGATTTCTCCGGACGATATGACGTTCACTGAGGAGTAAGACGTGGGGAGATGAGAAGAGTGACACGTGTCCACTAGCTATGGGGTTAGGATCAATCGAATAACATAATTTTTTTTTATTATTTTCACTAGTTTAAGCTTTTTTATTTTTAAATTTCTTGTAGTATTTTTTTTTATAAATAAACACCTCAATTTTTTACCATTTTTAAGGTTTGAACCTTGGACCTCTTTGAAAGAGACAACACCTTATACCGCTGGGCTACAAGCCCTTAGATAAATTCTTGTAGTATGTTTAGTCCTATGGACTAGTATATTTTATGTTACCATGAACTAATTTTAGGATTTGATACTGTAATTTGGTATAAAAGTGACATGTTGTTTTTATAGACATGCATAATGAATTTGGATTCGATAACAAAATCAAGATAATTAAAAAAAATTTGATATTTCATAATCCGACAATTATCTTCACAAATCAAGATAATTTTTTTCGATATGCATTATCTTTACATACTGCATCATGATAATCTCAGAGTTGTGGCAGCATCTTGTAAATGTGGCTGGCTTAAAACAAATAATTTAAATCTTTGCCAATCATATAATTAACGGGATATTTAAAAAATGAAATTGAATAATCTAAAAAAATCGTAATTCATTCGGTTTTTCATAATTGGATATACCGAACGCTCCCTCAGCCGGGGGTGACTCACTAACCGGTGGGCCAGGGATTAGGAGACAGACGTATGGGCGTGAATTGTGCAAAGTGGCATGGTGTATGCAGAAACGGGCAAAAATGGAGTTTGGATGGTTCGGGTCGAGTGTTTGATTGGGTGATGTGTGGTTCCGATTGGCAAGGTTGGTGGGTCAGCGAATCGATACGAAATTTCTGTTATTTGTTTTGTTATTTGTTCGGTTTGTGATTGCCGGACGCAAACTTGGTTTAGGGCCAATGGCCGACCTGAATCTGAATTCAGAATTGCCATAATGGAACTTGTTGGTCGCTAGCGTTGCGAAACAACCATAAAGGAATAGGCAGGTGGCAACAAGCTCGATTGGTTATAACAATAATTGTTTTTGTTGACTTTTGACATTTTTAATATTTGATTTGCGTGCTTGGTCATAGTGTAAATCAGTTAACTAATGTTAAATTAAACAAAAATGAATATTAATGCAAATTTGTATTCTTTGAGAAATTGTAAGTAATTAATAACTTGTACAACGAACACGTACATTATTTCTCAATATCCTGTTTTCTTTTGAAAACTACGAGTAGGACATTTCATGTGGTTTCATTCTCGACTGGCTTAACCAATGGATAGGGCTTGTTTGGGGAAAGTTCATGAAGAAAATTTGGTACATTCTTTTCGCATCAGTCGTTTGGTGTGTGTGGAATCTCAGGAATTGCATCATTTTTCAGGGTTTATAAGGAGTATATCCACACTATAGATATGGGGGATAGAGTAAGAATTCAATCTACGTCAGAAATGTTTTACCGTTCTTGACCAGCAAATCTAACAGATTTAAGAACTAAATAATAGAAAAGATTAAAAAAAATTAATATTCTTGAATTTCATCTCGAAATGGCTTTTTATGGATTCAATCATGAAAAAAATGGCTAAAAGTTCAGTAACTGTAGTTTTTTTTGTCTGCAGATCGATAGCTTGAAATTCTCTCAACTGGTGAGAAGCTAAAGCAAAGAGCCATTGATGACACTCATTCCCAACCTTGTACTCTTCAGTTGCGGTTTTGTCGCAGTCAACGTGTTTAGCCTCACTTCAACGTTTAAACCATGGACCCTTGCAGCTTCAGCAATATTTGAAAACTTGCTGCATTTTAAGAAACTCAAACTCTAAACATTTTGTTTAAGACAAAACAACACTATCATCACACATCATTTATTAATTATAGTTTATGAAAATTGTTAAAACATAACCTAATGAATTATTGGAAGTTAGGGCTTAAGACCCTCAAATACAGCTCAACTTACTTCTAAAAATAACTATAACATTTTGATATTTAAAGTTTAACTAAAAAATAGACGTGTAATTTAAAGAAATCTAAAATATATTTGATTAAACAATTATTGTTCACCATATGCACTTTTTTAAGGGTACTACAAGTCTACATGTAGTCTTAACTCTTAACCATAACCATCAGATTATACATTGTTATAGGCAGGTCTGACACCATTCGATAGTATATATACATATAACAGAAAATTCACAGGAAAAGTTCCCTAGGCCCAAGCATCTTTTGCCAAGGCAACACCATATCTGGCACCGAATTGATAGAACTAAGTAGTCACTTAACGGTTAAGAAAATCTCGATTGAAACTTTGCAAATATAAAAATTATCATTGGATAGGTCACCATAAAAAACAACTGAGAGACTCATATGCACACAAAAAAAATACTTATATTTGTTAAGATTTCCATTCCCTTGCACTAACTTCTATCCTAACAAAGTTATTTCTCTTCATTACCTCCCGTCCCTTAACCTCGAACCCAGATATGATGTAACCGATTACGTTAACCTATTGACATAACACTCACTGAGGTAAACATAACACTGCCATTCTAGGAGATGCTCATTTTCCCTTCAATAGTCAACACTCAGATCCAGCCAACAAGCATTGGGAAAAGAACAGACAAAAAGAGCAAGCAGTTTCACACCCAAAAAAAGAGCAAGCAAATCAGCAGCATCGCTCGGGATAAGGCACAAAGCTAGCAAAACACTAATCCTGAGATACCTATAGTACCAATTGCTATCTTAAGAGAAAATAACATACATAACAGTGATAAGAGTTGTTCTGGTTTCTACAAAACTAACAATGAGAACTACAACCAAAAGATTGACTAAACTGAGAACAACAATTGACAAAAGACACCTGATAGAAGTGTCAGCTTGTGCATATTCGTGATGAACAAATGTCTGACTATCATATCTAGCGCGGAGGCGATAAAAACGAAAATAATGAAAAGAAACTAACACAAAGTGTACAATCTAAAATTCAAGAGATGAAATCTGAAGTAAATCCATGCCAAGACCTACATCTTTATTAGGAATTACCAACACACTGCCAATACCATGGAGCTGGATAAAAAATTTGCTAAGGACATAACAGGATATGAAACCCCCAGTACCCCTTGGACGTCTAATTTCGATTCTTTAAGGCTCAAAGCCGGAGAATTCAACATGAAAACATCTCCATAACCTCTGATCCTAACAGCCACAGAACGAAAAGGCTACCAACACATGGAAACATCACAATGCACAATTTCCACCTCCCAGAATTCAATCACCAATAATAGCATCTCAATCACCAGTAAACCCTAATCAAAGATTAGATTCCCTTTCATTAACTTCTATCCAAACAAAGTTACTTCTCTTCACTTCCTCCCCTCACTTAAACCTCCTACCCAGATATAGTGTAACAGATTACTTTCGAGTCAATGAAAACCCCCAAATGCAATTGTTCCAACAAAACACCAACTATTGAGCAATATGCCACTACCATTCTAGAAGATGAACAAATCTTTGAATATCATATCTAGAGCCGAGGCGATGAAGACAAAAACAAAAACCAAAGACCCAACTCTCAAGTGGTGGAACCAAAGAAAAATTATATCAAAACCAATATCTCTACTAGGAATCAGCAAGACATTGCGATTACCATGGAGACGGATAAAAAAATTGCTAAGAAGCACATAAACGGGAGACAAAGCCCCAAGTAACCCTGGGGCGTCTACTTTCAATTCTTTACTACTTTAAGCCAGAGAATTCATCATAAAAACATCTCCATAACCTCCGAGCAGTCACAGAACCATAAAAGACTATCAAGGCACCGAAACATCACAATACACAATTTCCACCTCCAACAATTTAATCAGCAAGAAAATCATCACAATCACCAGCAAGACATCACCATGGAGATGGATACAAAAATAGCTAAGAAGCACATAAACAGGAGACGGAACCCAAGTAACCCGTGGACGTCTACTCTCATTCTTTACTGCTCGAAAATCGAAAACATCTCCATAACCTCCCACTGTAACACTCACGGAATGAAAAAGGCTATAACGCACTAGAACATCACCATGCACAATTTCCACCTCCAAGAATCCGATCTCAATCACCAAAGAAACCCTAACAAAAGATTAAATCCCCTTGGACGAAACCATCATCATCCAAAAACAGGAATTAATTAGTCCAAAACCCTAAACAAACTACGCCAACATATTCCCATCCCAAAGAGACAGCGAAGAATTACGACGAGGTGAGCCGGGGGGTTCAGTTGATGTCATCGTCGTCGAAGTCGTCGTGGAAGGCGTTGAAGAAATCGGCGTCGGCGAGCTTGTTATCGACGCTGATGACGCCCTCGCCGAACATCTCGAGCGGGTCCACGTCGTCCACGTCCATCGCCACCGTCGCGCCGTGCTCCTCCATCTCCCCGAAAAACTCCATCTTCCGCGTCTTTCCCTTATTTTCCGCCTCTCTTCCCCTCTCCGGTTCTAACTCGGGACGATTCTGTGGTTTGGGGTTTCGTTGGTTTAGGCAACTATTTAATGTGTGGCGAATTTTATTTAGCTACATAGTAGTTCTGTTGTTATTCAATTAGGTTTCAATTAGGCGAGTACTATATAAATTTGGAACAGTATTAACTAATAATGTCACGACCATAATAAAAAAATTTAAAAGTTGCTACATTCAGAATGGAATTGATAATAAATTGAGCGTCTTTTATAGATTTTATCACTAGAGATTTTAATGTGAATGCTTAAGTAGAACTAGTCTCAACAGTCTGTAAATGAAAAACTCTTTAGATTAAAGAAGTTGTCAACTTTTACTCCACGTTTTTTATCCTGATTTTTCATTTTCAAACAAAATTAAAATTATCTAGATATTATTAATTAGTTTTAGTTAAACTATGATAACATTTAATTTTTGAATATTGTTACTAACTTTTAACAATATTTTATCTTAATAATTTTTTTTTAGATCCTATTCTAAATCATATTCTATTACATCAAGAGTCGAACCCTGGATTTCACCCCACCCCGCCCCACCCCAATGCCACTAGACCAAATGGTCTCCGACATTTTATCTTAATAGTTTAAAAGTAGAACTATTTAGTAATATAGAATAATTTTTTATCTGTTGATGTTGCTTCAACTCCCTAGTCAATTTTCGTTCAATGAAATTATGCATAAAATATTAACTCATCAATTGCTTTCTATTCTAAAAGAATATATAATGAAAAAAATACTCTACTTTATTAAGGGAGTGGTTAACAAAAGAGATTTCAAATTTGAATATATTCAAATTATAATTAAAATAGACAATTATTGAGACAGATTAACCAAATTTTCTAAATATCTGAACACCAGTATAAAACAGAAAAATATATACAATGAAAAGGCTAAAGCGAGGTGCATGATATTAGATATAAGTGGAGGGAAGAAGAGGAACGTGGCTAATGGAGGAGCAGCTGCTTAGCCATAGCTCCATCTCATGTGGGCTCCAAACGGAGACCCTCGCCGCCGGCGGTGTCCATCTCTTGTTCCCCACACGCAACCGCTCCTCTTCCTCCGCTTCCTTTTCGACCCACCACCACCTCCTACCTTCTTGGGCTCTCCTCAAAAGACGAAGCAACCACATTATCACCGGTCCTACTCCAAGAGCAGCCCCCAAGTTCAACCGCTGGGATGCTGACGAGGAAACCTCCTCCGGGTTCCGGCCCGAGGAGGAGGAAGAGTACTGGGGTGGAGTTGGAAGGAAGACAGGAAAGCGGTGGTGGTGGTCGGACGATGATGAGGAGGTGGAGGAGGCGGGGATTTGGGAGGAAGCTCTGGACAGCTTTTGGCTTCTTAAGGTAACCTGGTCTTGTCGTTTAGTGTGTGTCTTAACGTTGACTTGGTTTGTCACAGTTAAGAACTGAGCCTGGACCATATAGTTCAATCTTGAGCCATGCTAAGATGTAGAAAATGACAATTCGGAGTGTACATTTTTTCAGAAGAAAGGAATCAATACGTAGTTTCAAGTCCTAGACATTGTGTTCCTTTTCGTGTCTGAGTTGAAACCAATTCGTAAAAATTGAAATACAGCCCGCAGTCACTGACTTGCGGAGCTCATATCAGTTGAACATTTTTGTTATGTCGAAGAGTACGAGGTCCGAGGAGCTTCTCTTGGTATACGATTATCTTTCTCGAGGGTCTTATTAGTTTAGTCGTCAAGACATTTGTAATGCTTCTGAAGAGTTTGTGCCTTGTCAGTTCAGGTAATCAAATCCTGCGGTTGGATTCTTCCACCTATCATCGTATCATGGTTGCTTGTCACTGGCCCTAAAGCCTTCCTGATGACGTTGGCGCTGCCCCTGGGACAAGGAGTGTTGACTTTTGCATTTAATAAGTTGTGGGAGGCAACAACAGGTCAGGAAAAAACCAAGGCGAGAAAGAAGAAGAAGAAGAGGACGAGACCGTATGCGTATGCCAAAGGAATGGATGCCCAAGAACCACGAAAGAAGGAAGCTGCGAAGGGGAAGAACAGTAGTCGGGTTGGTGCTGTCAATAGTGATAATGCAGCTCAAAGGGTCAAGCGAGATGTATCAGACTTTGGTGGATGGGATGAGCTAGTAAACATCGAAGCCAAGCAGCCACCACGTGGATCGAGTAATGGCTCTTCAAAGGCGACACCACCAGGCAGCAAGTTGAGCACTGCAGAGAGACGGGCCGATGCACCGTTGCTGTTGAGGTTACTGATTGCTGTCTTTCCATTTTTAAGCTTTTGGTCAAGACTCTAGTCTTTTTCGTTAGTCAAAAAAGGTTGAGCTTTGGAGTTCTTCAAGCGCTCAACAATTGGATCTGGCAGATTGTCGCCAACCATAGCTTACCAATCGTCAGCCATGATGATTATTGCATGGCATTCGTCGCAGAAGAAAGATGTAGAAAAGATTAGTAATTCTTCACAGCCTCTTTGGTTGGAGAAGGGCTGTTGAGTTGGCCATAAAATGAGCTTGTTATACTCTGTTTTCTGAGAATGCAGGGAACATATATGCTTTCTTGTTTCTAGCTTTGGTCTCTGATCAAATTTTAACTTGTTCTTGGTGTTTATGTTAGAATTAGAACAAAAGATCGTCCCCGATGAAGCTTCAGGAACGAGAATTTGAAGTGGCATATGTTAACTGGTTTGGCCTCCTTCAACTGTGCTCCTGAGATTTGCGCCCGGAGCAGAGAATTGAACCATATCCAAAACTCTGATTTCTAGTTGAAGGGCCAGAAAGCGTTGCTGCTCACTATTATCATGCTAGCTAGCTAAAACGTTACGACCATATACTCTCCACCACTTCAAAACACAGTTCATTTACCGCAATTTTGATCAGTCGCTGAGGACACCGAGAGGCCCAGTGGTGGGTTGTTGGTCGTTGAAGTGCTAGAAATAATGAGGTTCAGTGTTGACTCCATGGCCACGCCTTTGGAGTCAACTCTCGAAAACAGCCAGTTGCTTAGGCCCTCGACCTGCTAGATACATGAAGATTGCAGAGAGCGGTCATTCAGCAATTGATGATCTTTGCCTATAAAAAGCACTCGAATAAAAAGCATCGAGTCATTTGCACAAATGATGTTCTTCATGTCAAATCCAAGAATCTAGGAGTACTAAATTGTTGTCAAAAGGCTGTGCTTTACATAACTGAAAGAATGTTCATCTCCTTAGAGACGTCATCGAACTGCTGAAGAATCCGTCATCTGGAGAACAGTTGGCCTGAACTGAGGTACCATAAAGACGCAGGATCTTGAAGGCTGCCACAGAAACCCTCGTCGTCCTTCGGCAGGGATTTCGGTAGTGGATGGTCCGGAATCACGCCAACCTGTGGATGCACAAATGGAAATCAAGGAGGAGGATCCATAATCGCACGCTAAATACTACAAGCAAAATTCAGCTGCTGACTTTATCAATGTCGATGTGAGCAGGTGTCTCATAACGAGCAACTGTAACAGCTAGGCCAGACCCGTCAGAAAGCTGAAATACTGATTGAATCTTGCTGCACAATGAGACGGCCATGTCGATGAGTTGAAAGCAATATTCAACAACGAAAAATTAGTATAGAAGAAATTTTACCCTTTGCCATACGTAGGTTCTCCGTATAAAACTGCTCGATTGTTGTCTTTCAATGCACCAGCTAATATCTCACTTGCACTAGCTGTTCCCTTGTTCACCTAGAAAGAAAGGATGAGCAAGTTCCTTATATATAACCAAGAATCCGGGAAAAGCATTTCTAGTTTTGGATTTTGGTATAGAAGCGTACCAGCACAGCAAGCGGTTCTGAAGTTGCGTTAGCGCTGCTTCCATCGGTGTCATAAATGTCACGAACACCACGACTATCACAAATGTATACGATCACGCCTTTGTCTAACCTGAGACAACAGCTAACTAGGCTAAATGATGCACTTCAAAGTAGAATATTACATCTCTAGAACATGTTGGCCAAGAAATATTTCACACAAAATTGTGCACTTGTCATAAAAGTTGAGTGTTGATGATCGTCCATTTGAACGTACCAGATTTTGGCAATCTCAACTCCTTCTGGAAACAGACCACCACTGCAGCACATTAAAACTTTAAGATATCCTACCATAGAACCAATTAAGAAGTGCATATTGATAAAAGCTAATCACCTATTATCACGAAGGTCTAAAACAAAGGCATTGACACCACTGCTTCTTAAGGTATCAATAGCTTCCCTGACAGCACCTACAATAAACCCAGATATCCAGAAAGCTCTGTAAATGAATTGAAGCAAAAAGTTTCTTCATAATTCTAGAACATTGAAAATGTTTTCAAGAGTACTGAGTCTTCAGACAAGTATGCAATTCTATCAGAAATGTCTAGAAAGATGCAGATGATCATGTTATTAGATCTTTTTCACCTCCTTTTCCCTACCATTCCTCCTCCTCATAATCTCATTTTGCTTCCCCTTACTTTTCCTCTGCTTCCCCCACAAAACCATAAGATTAAGCAACCACATCTACCTACCAGATGCATTTTGGTTGAATGATGTTAGCTTGATGTAACCAATTCGGGTACGATCCTTTGCGACAGTACCAGGAACTTCACATACTCTTGATCGGACAGGATTTAGAGAAACCTTCTCTCGCCTGGAAGGAAGCAGTTTGTTACTTCAGCATGAAAAAATAAAGAGACTAAACAGGTTTGGAAAAGTTCTCCGCCTTCTAATTGTTTAATATACAGGTTTCTTATATGAAAATGTATTGCAAAATAAGAAGTTTCAGGAATAGAAATACGCTTACGTCAGAGCTAGGTGCTTTATTTGAGGTCCACTGCTAAGAGTTAGTTCTACTAAACTTCCTTCTGGTCCCCTGCAATGAATTACACAAGCTTTTTCAGGACAAGTCTAAACATATATTATAGAATAAACATATCCCATACTCACCACCTTATCGATAGGACGAAGGACATCGAGAGCATGGGACACATGTGCAAGGAACTCAAGAGAACCAGGAACAGGAAGGTGATCTCAATAGACAGAAACTTACTGCAGACGGTCAGCTGCGTCATATATGTTCATACTTTCCGTACTTGTATCATCAATAGCTAGGATAACGTCTCCAGTTGAAACGCCAGCCCTATCAGCAGGTCCTCCAGGAGAAGACGAGATGATGACGAGTCCAGCAGGTGAACCCTCCTTGGTCTTTGTAGGGTAGCCGATTGACAACCCTACTCCTGTAAGAGATCCTTGTGTTCCAGACTGCCTTCAAAAAATACATGTACAAATATCATATATCCTAGCATGTCTATTACCAAGTATAAGGTGGTCAATTTCAGCATAACATGGAAACAGCTATACCCGCAAGCTATTGAACTTCTCCGGCTCCAGAAACCGAGTGAAAGGATCATCCAGCGTGGCGATCATCTTCCTTATAGCAGCATCTGGAAGCATAACAGACCAAGGAGATTACTAACATAAAAACAGGGAAATGCAAGATTTCCTTGCAAACATTGACTGAAAGCCAAAGAGCATCACTCGCTCGGGTTCCATCCCACAACAATTACATAGATTACTTTCACCGACAAAGAAGCAGTTTCTTCTGAACATAAAAGCCCAACAAGTCACTAAAATACTAAATTAGCACAAAGCTAAACCATTATTTTAAAAGGTATATATTACACCTGCCAGGGATTCAACCCTAGACCTCCGTCAAGTCATTCTGCCATTAGGCCAAGTGCCCGTCGGAAGCCAGCTCTAGAATCATTTGGCTACAACAGCAACGAAAAACAAAGCACAAGACCAGAACTTGGATCCAAAATCAAAAGAACAGAGACCCTATAATCACATACAAGTCTCTTCGCGGTTGTTCATGGGCTCTTCGCGCAATGCCTTCTCCCTGTAGCGGAACCAGCTCTGGCCATTAAAGCTCTTGTCAATGTAAGCGCGGTCGATGGTCCTCCAAGCCTCCAGAAACAGAAGATTCTCCTCACTCAACGCCCCTAAAACACAAAAAAACTTCACGAACCCAACAACAAACACACAACAAACAACATAATGGAAACTCACAAGCGGGGTGGGGCCCGGCGGGTAGAGAGGCGGAGGAAGCCACCAGGACAGCGGCCGTGACGAACCCGACAAGAAGAAAAGACGCGTGCTTTCTAACTCTCTCGGAGAATACCAAACATGGGCACTCGAATTTCCTCCCCAAGAATGGGCTCATCCATCTTGGGGGCGGGAAAATTGAAGCACGGGGTCCTAGGAAACGGGCGGAGGAAGTGTAAAGGCGGAGGCTTTGGGAGACGGGGAAGCTACGATGAAGGAGTGGAAGGCGAGCTTCCATTGGGTAGTTGGCGGTTAGGAGCAGCATCTGGGTTTGGCTCTACTCGACCATCCCTCCTCACTCCTCCACTGTTAGTTAGTTAGTTAATTGGTTGGGTTGGGTAGTTATCATCCTCAGGTTTTGGATCTTGTTTGTATGTGTTCTGTTCTGAGTGTGGGTGAGTGAGTGGGGTGATTTTGGCGTTTGTGGGATTGGGCTTTTTGATGGGGAACAAACAAAGCTTGGGCTAGGCCGTAGAAGATAGACCCGCATTCCCAAGAGCCCAATACTGTGATATACATATATAACCAAACAAAAGTTATGGAGTGTTAAAATTAATTAAACTTAATATTTTTTATAAGTCTCAATTATTGTATGAAGTGATATTTTTATATAATTTACAAACTCAATTTTTTGAAATATTAGTCTGTGCTAGACTTACTTATTTAATAATTTTTACATTATTATCCATTTTCTCAATTGTCTTCAAATGATTAATTTTTTTTGTCAGTAATTGTCTTCAAATCATTATCTTGATCCAAAATAATCTCTATCAAGTTTAGTATTTGAATAACATTACATGTCAAAATTTTAGTAACTTAAATATAGACAAAGTAATTTTTGGTATTTATGTATTTATTAATTAAAATTTTAAATTTTAAAATTTTTTGGAATAATATAAAGTCTTATTATATAATAAATTTTTTAAATTGATATTTTTTCCTTTAACTTTAGATTATTATTTTTTACCAGGATAACTATCCGAGCACGGCGGAGTGAAAGACATTATTAAAGAAGCCTTGCCATTAATCAATTTTGAACAATAAAAATAAAAAACACGTGTGTGCGCCACCGGACTTTGACCATTGTTTTTTTTTTGGTGGGAAACGGACTTTGAGTCTTTGACCATTGTTATTGCGAGTACGTCGTACCTTTTTTTGGGGTGTCAATCAATAGCCATACGTATTTATAAAGCAGATATTAAGAAAAGTTAATAAAACTGCCTTTTATTCTTCATACAAAGTAGTCAATGACGTTGATGCTTACCTACCCAAGTGATGAAGATAAGGATGAAGATAGGTTATTTATCCATAAATTTATTAATTATATTTATGTTTTGGATTATCATTACAAGTTTGATTTTAAATAGGATTGTAGTTAATAGATTTCTTATATATAGGACTTCTAGTATATTGTTTTGGTTGGTTGAATTTGATTATAAAAATTAAGGTTATTCCTTATTCCTCGATTGAGACTTTATCGTCATTTTTTGGATAAATCAACGAATTACCGATTCCTATCACGAGCTTCCACTGCAGCAGTTGGTATCAAGAGCCGCATTTGTTCCTCGTGGTGTTTGATCTTCTTGGCATTCGATCATCGTGTTGTTCGAGCCTTATTGATCGGAGTTCATTTATAAAAAAAAGAAGTCGCAGATTTGGGTTTTTCAAAGAAAATTCGAGGGCTCGACATCGCCATCAGTACTACAGCTCCATAGCCGTTGGAGTCCAACCAATGTCAATGTCCAGTCATCATCGTCTGATTCGTCGCTCGCCAAACCACCAGACACTGAGCCCTCATCTTGCTGTCTCTCTCCCAATAGCAGCGTAACTGCTTCTCCCATCAAATTTTGCCAGATTACATATTGATCCAGAATGGGTAAATTACACTTTGGTTCTAAAAATATTATAGAATCTACAGATTGGTCCTTTTGGGAACAATATGATCGCCAAATAGTTACATGAGCTTTAAATTAATTTGGATGGTTTGAGACAAGAATTGACAGAGATCAACATGAAGTAACAAATTGCACTTGAAGGTGTTGAAGAGGCTTTGATTTCGAAAGAGGTTGATGGATCCATTGTTGACTTGATTGATGAGCGAATTTATGATTGTTACATTGATGAAGAGGACAAGATTAATGTAGACAATAGTGAACCAATTTATGATACCTACCCTGATGAGGAGAACGAAATTGACACAGTTGTTACTAGTGAGATATCGAATGTGCCTTTACTGCAGGTTGCTCAAAATTATTGGGTTAAGCATATTGATTTTCTTGTGGTGGATAAGTTTGTATATGTCAAAGTTTCTCATTTGTTGAATATGTGGCATGCCCTTAAGGATGCCAAAAAAGTTACTCGAAGACGTGAGTCCATACTCTTTCATCTGGAATCTATATGTGGTTGCCTAGGCTTGAGGTATTTGTTATATTGGAGCGAAATATATTAGGTATCAACAAGTGGCTCGAAAGTGTTAAACATTTCAAGTCTGAAGGTCTCGAACTAGCTGACGATACTAAATTTGAGGGCCAATTTTTCTAACAGGAAGAGAATGGTGGAGATAAGGATGAATATAGTTTATTATTATCTATAAATTTATTAATTATATTTATGTTTTAGAATATCATTAAAAATTTTGTTTTTTAATATGATTTTAGTTGATAGGTTTCTTATAAATAGAACCTCTAGTATATTGGTTGAATTTGATTATAAAAATTCACTTTATTTATTATTCATGTCTTTTATCGTATTTTTTGAATATTCATAAAATCAATGAATTACTGATTTCTATCCACGAACATCAACCGGAAGTTCCATGATTTTGCTTTGGTTTCAATCTTCGAGCCCTTCGAAACCGAGCCGAGGGTTATTACTCCACTAAGTCCCACTTAGTATTCCATTGAGTCAGCACTTAGCAACGAGTTTCAATCAAAAAGACCAAAAGTTTTAAAGTGGGCGGCCACATAACAACTTTTTCATATTTTTCAATCTATGTTTTATTTTAGTTTGGATTAGAATTTGGATTGAGTAAATTTATTTTCAGACGTTCAAGTTTTAATGTCTAGACGTAAGACGTTCTTTTTTTTCCTATAAATTTTTCTAATATGGTTTTATTACCAAATAACTTAACATTTTGCATGAGGAAGTTTTACTAGTATCTTTTGAGACTTCTTAACTTCCCGCGCGTTGGTAGCTAGCTATAGGTTATTTTTTGTAATGGTTTTTGTATCTTATGTACTATTCCTTCTGATTTTAATATATATTTTACTTATTGAATAAAACTTAAAACACTGTCTAGAATTTTAAAATAATATTAGAATGATATTTTCAAGACCCATAAATAGGGGGTGTCAACAGTTGAATAATCTGTGCAAGGCTCAATTTACTAAAAAGATTTATTTTACAAATAGAAGTGTCTATTACGTTATAGCAATAAAACATATATATCACACAACTATGTAAATCGATAAACAAATATCACACATTCCATCATCGAGCAAATCATATACCAATCTTCCAAAACAATATTAAACAATATGAAATCGCGACCCGGAACTCTGATATCTTTCTAATCTCGATTAAGTTGGATCGGTCTACTTGAATTATGTTAAAAAAGGTATTAAGTTTAAAAAGATAATCCACCGGAGATGATAATAAAGAAAGCTATCAATTTACACACCCAACGAAAGCCCTCCGCCACCGATTCCAACACTCGACGCATCCAATTAAAATTCCCCCTGATTTTTTCTCACATGAATACAAATCGTGAATAGTGAACGAACCATTTTGGTCCAGATTTCCATTATCCACTCCCTTTATCTCATTCAGATGAAATTATATACACACAAATTAACCCAACCTGGATTCTAGATAAAAATCATCCAACCCACAATTCCCAACCACAAACGGAACCAGCACACCTCGTACTAATCCAAGATCACAAACGTTTCCCATCAAAGTTCTAAAAATAAAATCTAAAGCACCCCTAAATTATAATAAACAAACCAATTAACAATACTTATTTTAAGTAATTAATAATTTAAATTCTGTAATAAAGTCGTGACATCAAGACTGAAGATAATAAATAATACAGATTCATCAAAATTTCACTAATTATTTCTGGAAGTAGCGAGCTCAATCCCGTTCCTGTTACTGCTGTCCTCGTCATGGTACACGTAAGCAAACCCACCGTGGCGGGTCATATCCATACCCGCCATCTCATCCTCGGGCGAGATCCGAAGCAACTTCAACCTGTGCAGTATATAGAACAGCGGGCCCATCGTAGCGCTGACCCACCCGATTATCACCACAATCTGGATCACGTGCGCCGCAAGTAACCTCCCTCCCCCGCCCATCAACAGCCCGTACGGCCGCCCAGCCTTATTCGGGTACACCTCCCCGACATACTTCTCACTCGCGAACAGCGCGGTGAAGACGACGCCCCACGCGCCACAGCCCCCGTGGAGCTGGGCCGCCTCGAGCGGGTCGTCGTACCGGAGCTTCTCCGCCAGGCGGTTGCACCCGATGAGCACTAAAGCAGCCACGAAGCCGCAGATGATCGCCGCCCAGGGGTCGACAACTGAGCACCCAGCCGTTATCGCCGCGAAACCCCCGAGCAGGCCGTTGCAGACGTCGGTTACGTTCCAGTGCCCGGAAAGCGCGCGCTTTCCGAACAATGTGGTTAAGGCCGCGGTTGAACCGGCCAGGGTTGTGGTGACCGCAGTCCGACCAATAGCCGACCACTGGCCGTAGAACCCGCCCGGTGAGTACGGGGCGAGGATCTTCGTGAACGAGCCCGGGTTGAACCCGTACCAGCCGAACCATAGCATGAAGGTCCCGAGGACGACGAGCGACGCGCTGTGGCCGCGGAGGGTGACTGACCGGCCGGAGTGGTCGAACCGGCCTATCCGGGGGCCTTCGATGAGCGCACCCCATAGTCCGGCGATGCCGCCGACCATGTGCACCACGCCGGAGCCGGCGAAGTCGATGACTCCGGTCCCGAAGAGGAAGTCACCGTCGGATTTCACCGCGCTGGCCCACCCGTCCGGTGACCAGAACCAATGGGAGACGACCGGGTAGACAAAACCGGTCAGAAACGAGGAATATATCAAGTAAGCGACGAAATGGGTGCGCTCGGCGATGGAGCCGGAGGTGATACCGGCGGCGGCGATGGCGAAGGCCCACTGATAGAGAAAGAAGGAGTAGTCAAACCCGAGGGAGGCAGATGACGGGAAGCTCTTAAGGCCGAAGAAGTGGCTCCCTATGAAGGAATTTGAGGGTGATCCGAATGCGAAGGCAAACCCGAAGAGGTAGTAGAAAAGGCCGCCAGCGGCGGCGTCGAGGACGTTGGTGAGCATGATGTTCATTGTGTTCTTTGCGCGGACGGAGCCCGCGCAGAGCATGGCGAAGCCGAGCTGCATTGAGAAAACGAGGTAGGCCGAGAAGAGGAGGAACGTGTTGTCCACCGCGTATTGGGTGGCCGTGTAGTTGGTGGCCGCAGCCGCGAAGCGCGAGCAGATGAACTCCGCCGCCTTCGAGGAGTCGGTCACGTTGGGACCGAACAGGCCCGACAGTTCCTCGGCCGGGCAAGCCATTGTAGTATTGTCGTGGTTTTGGGAGTTGAGGGAGTTTTTTTTGGAGGTAGAAAAAGAGTGTAAGAATAGTCAAGGTCCTCAAGGATCGTAATATATATCAGCAATATATATATTTTACCTTTTTGTGTATACCTTGTGAAAATATTTTTTTCCGGAGCAGAAAATGGTCGAATGAAAATATTTAGAAGGTAATTAATTGGGTTTAGTTATTAAAAATTAAAAGGTCTTTTATAGTACTTATTGTAATTTGATTTTCAGTCTTTTTTGAACTAAATTTATTGCTTCTTCTTTGGTTTGCCTCGTTTTCGGTTTTCACCCTTCGAAATATGGCGTTTGTAAAAGGATGAGAGTTGTTAGAGTAGAACAAATTTTGAATCTTTGGATATAAAAAATATAATTGAGAAGAATTATTGTTTGACTAAATACATATAATAAGAAAATTCTTTCAAGTGATCTCTTTGAACCCCACTCCCAATTGTGCTAGCTGGCAAGGTAAAATTTAGTTAAATATCGTGTATCTTCAACACTTTTTAAAATTTAATTTTGAATGAGATAAAGCCCTAAACTTTGCCCAAAAATAGTAGCTGCAATGGTAGTTGCGATGATTATGTAAGACTTGCAACTTGTATTCTATTTTCCAGGTAGCAGTTATGTACTTGCACATAATACCCTATAATGTTTCCCAACAACTGTACAACCATCAATCATCATTTAAGTAGAAAAGTTTACTAATAAAAAAATTGGTAAAAGTTTAAAAATTTTAGTTTACCTCAACAATACTCTATTTCCGGAAGTATACGAAAAGAAGCAGAAATCATTACCGTAATTACCCTTTTTTTTTCGGAGAAAGGGAATCACTCTTTTTTAACAATACTCTATTTCGGTTCTAAAAAGACAATACTCAATTTCAGATTAATCCTTTTATAATAAAATTTAAAAGTGTTCAATTTTAGATTATTCATGGCAGGTACCAGAGAATCAAACAATGACCAAAATAATGGTACACCCTCTAGAAGTTGCTGATGAAGCCAATCCCAACAAACCCCTCGAGGAAATCTTGTTAGCTTTCTGAATCTTAGTACTGAATGTTAGTACTGTTTTAGTATTTAGCTAAGCCTTCATCGTGTAAATATTGCATAGGAATACTCCAGCGACAAAATGAGGAAGGATTAAACAAGAATTGCTAATATTCGTCAACTGGTAGGATTTTCAAAACACAGCTCACGTTATGGTTGCATAAATATCACTAGCTCAGATGCCACTCTACTCTTTTCCTTTCAACCGCTTTTTCAGATTCCGCCTCTGATCACGCGAACCTGAAATTGAAAACACGAGATTAAGGTTGCATATGTGACATACAAACATGCTGTAAGCCACACTGCGTTGTATGTCAGTCGAGACTTTGAGAAAGCGTACGTGTTTTCTCTTCCTTTCTCTTTCTCCTTGTGTTCTCCACTGTCCTTCGCTTCTCTGCCATCGCTTTGCCGCCATCCATGCGCACCTGAGATCGGGACAATGAGCAAAAACAGTTCTGTAAGTTTGAAGGTTGTTGATGATTGAAACTATATCCTGATTCAAAATTGACTGGAAAACATGAACACTTTGACATACCAGTCCAGGTGTGATGGATATTCAAATTGGATTTTAGAGTAAATGAATCAAATGAAAAAGGTATGGAGGGAATCTATTACAGCTACCTCGTGGCCGAAACTTCTAAGTGCTTGAAGAGGCTCCACAAAATCGTGACCAATCACCACCAATTTCCTTCGTTTATTGTCATCAGTGTTCATGCTGTCGCCAAGTTTTTGCTGAGCAAGCTCTTCAAGTTGATGTTGCAACTGCGGTGAGATGCCAGCCTGGAGAAGTACACCCCAAGGGAATGGTTATTGAGATGTTCTTTACCGACTCGATGGTTTTGCAGCACTAAGGAAACAATTCTTAAACAGGATGTCCGAAGAATACAGGAAAAAATTTCCCTACTTGGACTTGGACCACATTACAGAGACCAAACATATTGATTCATCACATGAAAAAGCACGTAACAAGAAATTACATAGTGATCCATCCAATCTCCTACATAAAATTGATGGAATTTCTCATAACCTCTGATTAATCACTTAAAAGGTCCTCTAATTACAGCATACACAAGGGCACTTATGCATTGTAACACTGTTATAGTGGTGATTCTATTTCTTTTAGCAATGCAATAGAAGAAAATGGTGAATGGTTACCCCCGCCAAATAGCGACGTGAAAATGACTTCGGTTGCAAGGGTTGCGAAAGCAACACTCGGAGCTCCTGAAATTGGAAAATAGAAGAAACATTTAGTCATCTATATATAAAGCATGGAAGATAGATAGTTGCATTACTTTCAAACACAAAGCATGCAAATTTGTAACCTGTTGCAATTTTCTCAGTTGAGTGGAGATGACTTTCTTTTGCTTATGCATGTTCGCTCTTTCATCCTCACTGTCACTGTTCTCCAAAATCAACTCTGCTGCTTCTGCGTTTCGTTCCAGCCAGGTTTTCTTGGATTTTTCCTGAAGATGACAATATTTGTTCATACAAATTTAAGAATCCACCTATTCAGATACGCTGAAATTTCAAACTACATTGACTCTTATAGAAATCTTATAGCGATACAATAGGAGGTTATAGTTATAAGCTGAACTTTATGTGCATAATTGACTGATTGTCACAACCGGCTCAATCCAGCCCCCGGTCCACTATAATAACCCATATTAGAAATCAGGAATAGAACATGCCACTATTCAAGAGGATCAAACCTGGGAATCCTTTCGCGTGATCTTGTCTATTTGACGAGCAAGAGACAATCGCTGCATCACCTCAGGCATGTAAGATTCGTCAACAGGAAATCTCCTGAAACTTTCCTGTAAAATAAATGGGTGATTTAGAATAACCATATGTAAAAAGATTGCAAGTTGTAGACAAAAGGAAAAGCATTAAAGAGCTCTTTCACAAGAAAGCACATCCAATTAAGGAATTGCTTCTCGTTTTTCAAATATTATACTGATGTCCTGTAAATCTAGTCCTCATGAACAGAAGAATGGTTCCTTATGAAGAAAATTTACACCCATCAGCTAACACTGCCCTTAACTAGTGTTAGTACCTTTGAGAAAGACTTGCACAATGACGCAAACTTAGAGGTCTCATTTGGTGAGATTAGAGCAATGCTGCAGCCATCAGTAGATGCCCTAGCAGTTCTTCCGCTTCGATGAACATAGACCTGGAACATAATAGTGACACATGGGAAGAAAGCCCAAGAATGAAGAGGCCAAAAACACAGTAGCTCTAGCTTACTTCAGCAGAATGTGGGAGCTGGTAGTGCACAACAGTTCTAACACCTGGAATATCAAGGCCTCTAGCAGCAACATCAGTGGCAACTAGAATCCCATGCTCGTTTGACCGAAAACGATCCATTGCCTGCATCAAACACCAAGGGGCAAGGAAGTTAACAAAAAGGTAAGTAGCAGGTCAATATTACATTTACGTCAAAACAAAAGGTTAAATGAGCTGTATGAGGCAAGTCCTCTTCCTTAGACTATCAGTTAGAATGCGCTTTTATTCCTTAGAAATTGGGTGAGAAATGCAAGTGAAAAGGGACAACCTTCAAGCGAGCTCGTTGCTGCATCTGAGCATGAAGAGTTGATACATTTATTCCAAGAATTTGCATCAGAGCAGACATATGGCGCAAAGCAGCAATTGATGTACAGAAAACAATCGTACGCCCTTGACCATGAATACTGAGAATATAATACAAGTAAGCATCTTTGTCTTCTTCCCTGCATCTGAAAAGCCAAATTATTATAAAATGAGGAGAAGCTATAACTGGTGGAAAAACAAAGGTAATAGCGCACAAAAGCATTTATTTTTTGCTAAATAA
>SOPF01012688.1:0-36298 GCA_012979155.1 Hypericum perforatum | reverse complement strand
CAAAAAACTGAGCTTCCAACTCCTATCGTGACCTCCAAGCAACCACCGCAAGATTTCACTATTCTGAAACTGACCTTGCCGACCCCACACATACTCTCACAAACCACCACCATCCCCATCCACTCACACACAAATTCTGGAAGCTTCCATGGCCCAAACACACCCTTAACACTCGGGAGGTCACAACCGACCAAAGAAAATTTTCTTATAACTGACTCCACTCGGCCGAAACCCTTTTCCCACAGAGCAATAGGTTGAAAATGGATATTTAGATTTCTGTTGCATGGTATCTCTGTCTCCCACTCTTTAAAGTACACTTCCTTAGCTGCTGCGTTGTGATTGTTAGTTCCGAGTTAATTTGTTTAGAATTGGATCCGGTTGTAGTTAAATGAATCTAGAAAGAAAGAGAGAGATATCTTGGGCGGTGACTTATTGCTGAAGAAGCATGAGAGATAGAAGTTTGAGAGTATGTAGTTGTGTGCGATTAAGTTATGGAGAAGTTGTGTGCGATTAAGTTATGGAAAAAATTAAGTAGGTCGACAAATGTTAATATTTCTGTTATGTGGTTGTTCTTTAGATTTTTTTATTACAGTCTTTCAAATTGATTTCTGTCATGTGTTGTCTAATAGCAACATGGAAGAATCAGTTGAAATATTGGCCAATGTCATGCAATGCACTCAACAGTTGGGTCAATGTTCTTTATCTGTTGAGGAAAATGCCATCAATAGTGACTTGTCTTTTGTCATCTCAAGCTTTGTCCAAAGCCTTGACTCTTGTTCTTCACCTGACTAAACTGCACACACTTTAGGTACTTTGGCTTCACCTCTAGCGGTATTTGACAATGAAACTAAATCAATAGGGGTATCAGATCTTGTCAAATGAAGAAGAGTTGCAGAAGATGGTAGGAACAACAATAATTTAAATTCTACTGGGTTCATACTAGTCCGACCAGGAAAAAATTCTAATTCCAATCCAGAAGAGGAAAGTTGCCAGCTGAAAATTATAATTAGAACCATACGGGTTCCACTATTAGGATTTGTTAATTCTGTGGAGATTATGGACAAAGGAGAATGATGGTGACAGACAACATTCTCATTTATAGTTAATATCTCTGTTGTCATGTTCTTCTTTTGGCTCCATCATTGTGCCAAGTGTTGCACTTTTAGTGGGTTAAAGACACTAAAAACCTTTCCAATCACCTTTACTTTTTTGTGTGTAAAATGAAGGGAAAAGAGTGTCTTTTTCTCTTTCTCCTCCAGCTTCCTCTCTTCCTCCACTAAAATTGTTAAAATTCTTTAAACTTTTATCATGGTATCAATGTACCACGACTAGACCTTGGTAGATTTTCTATCTCTCCATGACTTCCCCTATAACAACTCCTGGTAATGCGACTCTTGGTGCTACTAGATCAGAGGTGGTCAAGCTCCTATTACCTTTACTCTAGCAATTCACCATCTCAGGTACTCATCTCACCCCATCTAAATGGAACTAATCTATACTTCTTATGTTGAGTTGTAAGAACAAAGACCAGTTTGTAGAAAAATCTATAAGTGCATGATGTCATAGTTAGTTGAACTCTCTAGCCTAGAAACGATGCAACAACATGGTCCTGAACTAGTTGATTACGTCTGTTAAACCTATCATCGAATAATCATTTCATCGCATTGACACACCTATAGGAGTTTGGAAAAACCTGAAGCAGAGGTTTAGAAAGGTAGATGTTTTACAGATCTACAACTTACTTGAAGAGGTCCACAATCTAAAACAAGAAGGTCTTTTTATTAGTGACTATCTTATCAGGTTTTAGACTATGTGGAATAGGTTAGAAGAGCTGCAGCCCATTTCTAGATGTAAGTGTGTAAAGAATGATGAAGAAGATGATGTAAATGACTCTAACGAGGCTGTTCGGATTATTTAAAGATATAAAAAAATAATTATGTTGTTAGGTTTGTAATGGATTTAAATAAGAATGATTGTGGAGTTCGTTTACAGACTGGCTCCACTATACCAACACAGGTCTTTTCAGCCTACTTTGTCCTCACTAGCACACACCCTGGAAAACTTCCTAAGAGGTCACCCATCCTGATCCTACCCTCAGTCAAATGCGTTTAGCCTTGGAGTTCTTTGAGGATGTGTGCCTGAAAAGAAGGTGCACCTTGTTAATATGGATAGTAACAATCAAATCACTTAAGCCTTTCACACAGTACATATACGGGGTATCACATTCACCCCTCCTTAAATACACGACGTCTTCGTCACGCCAGACACCCACAGTCCCAGAATCCCTCGCTTATAGGTGCATTCGATCCCCGAATCACACCATACAAGTTGAGGTCACTCTGATACCAAATGTAACACCTTGTGATTTGACCGATTGGCTCCACTGTACCAACATGGGTCTTTTTAGCCTGCTTTGTCCTCACTCGCATGCACCCTGGGAAACTTCTTGTGATAACCTCAAGAGTGGTCGGTCGATTGTACATTGTGCTACATACTTGGGGGATGAGTTTCGGAAGTGTGTTTAAGTGTCATTGGGTTCCCTTAGCGAGTTAGTTCAAGTTCGACAAAGTCGACGCAATGAAATTCCGAATTTTGTAAATGTAGTTGGTCATTTCTCGGGTAGATTGACCTTTACTTACTTAAACAACCATAACTTCTTCAATTTTGATCCAAAAGATACAAGGGAGTACAGTTTAAAAACTAGAAACATAGGCCTACAACTTGGTTAAATACAAGTTTGGTCAGAAATCAAAGGAAGTATGTGAAATATGTGCTTGAAGTTGAAGCTTTCTGATTGGACCACACATTTACCATAACCAATCACATGTGTTTACTTAAGTAAAAGGGTAAAAGAGGTGAGGAAGGGCTGGAAATGACTCACCTACTTACCTCTTGCACTCAGGAAGGGTATAAAAGAGATGGGAAGCTCATTTGGTAAGCCACAAACCGAAACTTAAAAAAAAATGAAGAGAGAGTTGGAGGAGAGAAGAAGAAGTAGGCAGGTCAAAACGTAACGACTCAGTAAGTAATTTTCCTCTCCGAATTACCAAAGTATAGAACACATCTAGACCTTTCTAACGGTATATCCCACTTGTGATTTGGATTACGGAGTCAACAGGAAATTGGTTTTGAAGAAAGAGCACGTTTCTGGGGTAGTCAGTGAGCGACGCAAAAAAGATCAGCCTTGTAAGTGGTCTTAAGCTCAGATTTGGACTTGGATGTTTTGAAAACATTTGTTGTACACTTCATGAGGTTTCTGGAAATGTATTTTATGAGTGAATTGGTTGAAGGATTTGGTCTGTACACTCTATTGAAGTTCGGACAGTGTTGCTGAGTTCTTGGTTGAGTGAGTTGAATGAGAAAAGTTTGGTGAATTGATTCCTTGTGTAAATTAGGTTAATTGAAGCGTCTAAGGTTAATGAGAATATGCAGGGGAGTTGAGTTTAAGTGATGTTTGGGTTGGATTTGGGTATTTGATGTATTTACGATGATTGTTTGCGATAGAACTTGCTACGTTCTTTGTTGATGCTCGATTTGGCTAAAACAGATTGTTATGTGCACTTGTGAGCATGAATGACTTAGGTACAACATGTGTGTAGGTTGGTACTTGGTTGGGAACCAAGAATTTAAAGGGTTTGGTCTTTTGGTTGTGTTTGGTTGGTTTTGCAATGACAAGTGCGATGAATGTCCTAAGGTTGCCATTTTGAAGCGTTAGAGGTAACTTAGTGTTGGAAACCAAGGGCTAACCTTGTTACGTGATTTTATGATATGGTACAGATTTTGGACATTGAGGAGCTTCGTGTGGAAGGACAAATTGGATATGGGGAAATCTACGCTTTAAGCGCTGTTTGTCCGAGTAAGAGGATAGTACATGATAAATTTGGTTTTGTTTGATATGTGTTTGTTTTAGAGCTTGATTGTGTGCATCACATGCATATGGTTTTGTCCATGATATGGTTGGACATATTGGTGATTGTGTTGTGAGACATGTGATGTTTGTGAATAGCCTCGAGCTGATTTGATATATGTGACATGTCCATGTGTGATAGATGTGATTCTGGACCGTTGGGTTATCTGTTTTGATAAGATATGTGTTTTGTGAGAGAAATGAATAGGTTTTCCCGCACTAACCGGGGATGTTAGTCTATGAGCTCATAGTTTTGGGGGTATCACTATTGCACATTTGTAAGCTTTGGCCAGTTTACATTTGTACACTATTTTCTGTTATTTGTGAACGGGGATCTGTTTGGCCATTTGGATATCCCTAGCAGTCAGAGGAAGAGGCAATACAAAACCTATTCATAGCTCTCTGTGTTTGTGTGTGTGTGTGCGTGTTGATATTTGTGTTTGGTAATGAGGATCACGCATTTTAATTTGAGCGAAGTCGAGCATGGTTGAGTTTTGTTGCATGCATATATCAACCATAACTAATATATTATGTTCTATTCCCTTGCTAAGTGCCTTTGGACACTTACTCCTTACTATTCTGTCTCAGGTTCTCAGAGACCTTAGTTCGTTAAGTTTCAGAGTTCGTGATTCAAGCCCCACTTCTTTGTTTGAGGGCTACTTTTGAGGTCTTCAGATCGTGTCTTGATCTCCTTCTATATAGACGCTCCGTAGTTATAAAGATTTTGAGATGTTATTTGTTGACCTTTTGGAGATGTTGTGATTTTTGATTTGTAAATTAATTTGGGTTTGAGATATTTTGTTGACCTTCTATATAAATTTGCTTCCGCTGAATTTGATTGTTGTGAGATGGATTTGAGGCTTGCTAAGCCTGCATTTGTGTTGTTGAAATGTTGCATAGTCTAGCACCAGTCACCGACCTCAGTTTGGGTCGTGACAGAGTTGGTATCAGAGCTAAACCTTGATTGTCTTATATGATGTCTGAATAGGAATACTACGGAGCATAGGATTTATCGTGTCTTGTCCTTCTTTGTTTGAGCTTGTTTGTGGTCTTCTTAAAGTGTGACTTACTCTTATAGGGAAGTTATGCCTCTGAAACGTAAGGGTACAGATGCTACCACGAGGGAGCACAGTGAGAGTTCTGGTGCGCCTAGAGATGAGGCTACACTATAGCCTACTCCTGTCGTTGAGCATACTACTTCTGATACTGCCATGCCGACTAAGACAAGTCAACCAGCGGCTGGTACTTCTTCTGAGCTTAGAAAGCAGAGTGGTGATGCAGTTGATAGGGTAATGGTGGCGATGAAGAAGTTTATTGCCACGCAGCAGAGTCAGGTGGATAAGAAGGCTGCTATGACACCTTGAGATGATTCCTTGACAGAGTTTTTGAGATTGGAGCCACCTACATTTTCTGGAGTACGTGATGATCCTCAGATGTTTATTGATGAAATGGAAAAGAGGGGAAAAATTCTAAATTGTGACAGCAAGAGGATGGTGGAACTCGCCATATTCAAGTTGACTGATGAGGCAGGGATATGGTTTCAAACAATGGAATCTGTTTGCTGGACTTGGAAGAAATTCAGTGACTCCTTGTTGGATCGTTTCCTACCAGAGAGCCAAAGGGATGCTCGTGCCTTTGAGTTTGAGAGGTTGATGAAGACTTCAGAGACGACTATTACGGAGTATGACTAGAAGTTTTGCCATCTATCTCGCTATGCAAAGCACTTGGTGCCTGATAAAGATAAGAAGGTGAAGAGATTTATTCGAGGGCTGGATGATGCGATGTTCAAGGTGATGTATCCACGTGGTTTTTAGTCCTATTCTGCAGCAATGGATTATGCTAGGACCTTGGAGATGCGAGATAATGAAAGAATTGCAAGGCAGAAGCAAGCTAAGGTCCAGCGGTTTGATCAACCACTGCATTATAATTCGAACCAGAGTTTTGGACAGCAGCAACAACAGAGGCCGAGTTTTCAGTCAAATTTTCCGAGAGATGGAGGATTGTATGGAGGATTTTAGAGAAGCAGTGGTCCTCGTGGTCTACAGAGTGGTCGAGGCCAATCTGGTGGTCAATGCCAATCTGGTGGTTTGTGTGCTAGTTATGGTAGGCAGCACCCTGGGAGACCATGTTATAGACAGACGGGAGCTTGTTTTGGGTGTGGCAAGTTAGGACATCAAATTAAAGATTGTCACGTGGCTAAGGCGAGACAATAGGCATAGGTTACGAGTTTATCTGTTTGACCGCAAGAGCAAGATCAGAGTCTATCTAGTCAGAGTTATAAGGGAGAGAATTCGAGTGCGAGGGGCAAGGAGCCGATGAAGCATGATAGTGGGGGTTCGACTCGAGTATATGCTTTGACGAAGAAAGATGCTATGACATCTAACACAGTGGTCTCAGGTATACTTCCTATAGGATTGTCACATGCTCAAGTCTTGTTTGATTCGGGGTCAACATACTCATTCTTGTCACCCCAATTTGCTGAGTTTTCTGCTATTCCACTAGTGTTATTAGGGGAGCCTTTAGAGGTGTGTACCCCTTCTGGTCATATCATTCATATGCATTTAGTTCATAAATCATGTATGATAGTCGTAGATGGCCACGAGATGTTGGCTGATCTACATGTGTTCATGGATGATTTTGATGTGATTTTGGGTATGGACTGGTTGTCGTCATACCATGCTACGGTGGATTGTTTAAAGAAGATTGTAAGGTTCACGCCTGAGGGTGAACAAGAATTTGTATTTTGGGGTGATGGGATGGTTCCACCAAGGCTTATATCTTATTTGAAGGATTCGAGATTATTGAGAAGAGGTTATGTGAGTTATTTGGCTGTGGTTAAAGAAGTGAATGCGAATTCTGATCAGATTATAATTGAGAACATCCCTATTGTGAGAGATTTTCCGGATGTGTACCCGGATGTGTTACCAGGTTTACCACCTGAGAGGGAGATAGAGTTTTGTATTGAGTTGATGCCAGGGACACAACCAATTTTGATACCACCATATCGGATGGCGCCTGCTGAATTGAAAGAGTTAAAGGTGCAGTTGCAGGATTTATTGGACAAAGGATATATACATCCTAGTGTTTCTCCGTGGGGTGCTCTAGTGTTGTTTGTCCGGAAGAAAGATGGTAGTTTGAGGTTGTGTATTTATTATCATAAGCTGAATAAAGTGACTAATCATTACCAGTATCCTCTTCCACGTATTAATGATTTGTTTGATCAGTTGAGAGACGCTAAGTGGTTTTCGAAGATTGACTTAAGGTCAGGGTACACAGTTGAGAATTAGAAAGGAAGATGTGACCAAGACAGCTTTTAGAACCAGATATGGGCATTATGAGTTCTTAGTCATGCCATTCGGTCTTACTAATGCGCCAGCATATTTTATGGGTCTGATGAATTGGGTGTTCAAGCCATTCCTGGATCAGTTTGTAGTTGTGTTTATCGATGACATATTGATATACTCGCAGACCAAGGAAGAACATGAGAAACACCTGTGGTTGGTTTTGAAGACTTTGCTTGATAAGTTGTCGAAGTGCGAGTTTTGATTGTAGAGTGTGGCATTCCTAGGACATGTGGTGTCCAAGGATGGAGTGTCAGTTGATCCAGCAAAGATAGAAGCTGTTGTAAATTAGCCAACGCCTACTAGTGTCACAGAGATACGCAGTTTTCTTGGGTTGGCTAGTTATTACAGAAGGTTTGTGAAGGGGTTTTCTGCTTTGTCTGCTCCACTCACTCGACTGACTCAGAAGAATGCAAAGTATGTGTGGGGAGAAGATTGTGAGAAGAGTTTTCAAGAGTTGAAGCGTCTTTTGACCAATGCTCCAGTGTTGGCATTACCATTAGCATCGGGTAGCTTTTCTATGTATTGTGATGCTTCCAGATTTGGATTGGGGTGTGTACTGATGGAAAGTAAGAATGTGATAGCGTATGTATCGAGACAATTGAAGAAACATGAGCAACTACCCAGTGCATGATTTGGAAATTGCAGCAGTTGTATTTGCACTCCAGATATGGAGACATTATCTGTATGGTGAGAAATTTGAAGTGTTTACTGACCACAAGAGTTTAAAGTATATCTTTGAGCAGAGAGATTTAAATATGAGGCAAAGGAGATGGATGGAGCTTCTGAAAAAATATGATTGTATGATTAACTATCATTCGGGCAAAGTTAATATGGTCGCAGATGTCTTGAGCAGAAAGTCAGTGGGTAGTTTGGCACATATGTCAGTAATGCGAAGGCCTCTGATTTCAAGTCTACATGAGTTAATTGACCAAGGGTTGGAGTTGACTACAGTTTTAGATAAAGAGGAACCAATGATATTGGCTGAGCTTCAGTTACAACCGACGATACGTGGTCAGATTATGGAACTACAACGAGAAGAACCTGAGATAAGGGAGATGATTGGGAAGATTGAGAAAGGTGAATTGCCAAAGTTTAGCCTTAGTGCTAATGGTGTCTTACATTATGGTAATTGATTGGTCGTGCCTAATGTAGGAGACGTGAGGAGAGATATCATGAGTCAAACATACAAGGCAGTTTATAGTATGCACCCTGGTTCGACCAAGATGTACAACGATATGAAGAGGTGCTACTGGTGGAATGGCATGAAGAAGGATAGAATTTGTCGCAAAGTGCTTAACTTGTCAACAAGTCAAGGCCAAACACTAAAGACCTTTGGATTTGTTACAGCCGTTAATCATTCCAGAATGGAAGTGGGATCAAATCACTATGGATTTATTAGTAGGCCTCCCGACTTCACCAAGAGGATTCGACTCTATTTGGATGATCGTGGATAGATTGACAAAGTCTGCATACTTTTTGCCTATCAAGAGTACATATGACGCAGCGAAATTTGCCCAGTTGTTTATTGATCAGATTGTACGACTATATGGAGTTCCGATTTCAATAGTTTCAGATCGGGGGACACATTTTACATCTTGCTTTTAGAAGAAGTTCCAAGACTCTATGGGCAATCGGCTAGATTTGAGCACAGCTTTCCATCCTCAGACAAACGGACAGTCATAACAAACAATCTAAGTATTGGAAGATATAATGCAAGCTTGTGTGATGGATTTTGGTGGGAGTTGAGAACTTTATTTGCCTTTGATGGAGTTTGCTTACAACAATAGCTATCAGTCTAGCATTCAGATGGCACGAAGCTTTGTATGGTTGGAAGTGCAGGTCTCCAGTTTGTTGGGATGATGTTGGTGAGAAACAACAGTTCAATCTTGAATTCATACAAGAAATAGTTGATAAAGTTAAAGTGATTCGAGAATGCCTTAGGGTAGCTCAAAGCAGACAGAAGTCATATTCAGATAAGAGAAGAAAGGACATTGAGTTTGAAGTGTGCTCCAATGTGTTTCTCAAGGTATCGCCGATGAAGGGCATCATGAGGTTTGGCAAGAAAGTAAAGTTGAGTCCAAGATATGTGGGATCGTTTGAGATTCTGGAAAGGGTTGGTCGCGTGGCTTATCGGTTAGCGCTACCGCCTACATTCACAAACGTATATCCAGTATTTCATGTTTCAATGCTCCGAAAGTATATACGCGATCCCTCACATGTGCTAGATCAACTAAATGTAGATTTTCAAGACGATCTCACCTACGAGGAGCGACCTTTACGAATATTGGACAGACAAGTGAGAAGCCTCAGGACTAAAGACCTTCCATTCGTAAAAGTGGAATGGCAACGTCATTCTCTCGTAGAAGCTACATGGGAATTGGAAAAAGATATGCCAGAGAAGTATCCACATCTGTTTGAGTGATACGGTACATACTTCATGCCTTTACTAAATTCGAGGACGAATTTTCATAAGGGAGGGAGAATTGTGATAACCTCAAGAGTGGTCGGTCGATTGTACATTGTGCTACATACTTGGGGGATGAGTTTTGGAAGTGTGTTTAAGTGTCATTGGGTTCCCTTAGCGAGTTAGTTCAAGTTCAACAAAGTCGACGCAACAAAATTCTGAATTTTGTAAATGTAGTTGGTCATTTCTCAGGAAGATTGACTTTTGCTTACTTAAACAGCCATAACTTCTTCAATTTTGATCCAAAAGATACAAAGGAGTACAATTTAAAAACTAGAAACATAGACCTAAAACTTGGTTAAATACAAGTTTGGTCAAAAATCAAAGGAAGTATGTGAAATATGTGCTTGAAGTTAAAGCTTTCTGATTGGACCACATATTTACCATAACCAATCACATGTATTTACTTAAGTAAAAGGGTAAAAGAGGTGAGGAAGGGCTGGAAATGACTCACCTACTGACGAGGGTGGTTTTTGTGCCAACAAACAAACACCCGTTGCAATAATAGTGAAGTAGAGTGTCGAACCACGAGGAACTAGTTTAGACTATCTTTTTGGTTAGCTAGCTAGTCTAGGACGAAATTAATAAGAAAGATCTACTTAAATCTAAAGCTACGTATGATTGATCACTTCCGTGAGGGAGATTATGTGGTCTGGGTCTGATTGGCGTACGCCAGGTCTCTTGTTTTGTCTAGGTTGGCGTACGCCAATAGGACTTGGCGCACGCCAGGTCTCGGGCAAAAGCAAAACTGTCTACTGGTTTAACTAATGAAACTGAGATTTAGCAACTTAAAACACAAAAGTGAGTAAGGTACACTTAAAACTAATGTAACCATTTGATTCAGGGGGTTTATTACGTATGTGATATGGTCCGAGTGTTTTGAAGGCGACCAATCTACACTTTCGCACTAGATTGGTCTAAATCGATACTTAACTAAACTCAGCCAAGCACCAACTATGCATATCACTCAGTGGACAATCAATTACCAAGGAAGATCTCTCTCTCACAAGGTAACTAATCATCTAGTTAAATCGTCCATTAATCCTATCTTCTCTCGGTCTCAAGAATTAACTGAGTTCATCATCTAAGTGGCCAATCCAGATTAAGCTTTAACCTAGGTGTTTCACAAAGATTTTATCACAGCCAATTAATCCTAAACCATTGTCAAAGGCTAGAACTAATAGTGATCATAATCTAAGTGATTCCATGATTAAATATTAAGCTCATTAACTAGAACATATTCCTTAGCATTTTTATCCCCTAAACCAGTAGTTACATGTTTGGTTTCAAGGCACCAAACTCATAAACAAACTAGTTACACATGCTTATAATCAACAACTTAGTTATATACAATATGAACATAAGCTTAAATACAAAGGAAAGAGTTAAGGAGAAGGAAGCTTAATGATGTTCTTGAAGCTTTTCTTCCTCCTCCATCATGTTCCTCCCTCTTGGCAGAGACTATCTTCGAATTTCGTGGCCTTTCCCCTCTGCCATCTCTCTGCCTAAGTCTCCTTTGCTTATTACACACTTATTACATTCCAAAGACAAAAGTCAAAAGCAAAGGTAAGTTTAATGTAAACTAACATAATATCCTAACAACTATCCACCCTCTACTCCATAATGGTCTCCCATGGTCACAAGAAGGCCAAAAATCCCAAGTGCACGGCCCCCTCCAATGTTTTCCACTCAAATATGCAAGTGGCTGGCCTGTCTCTGTCTGTCCTGGCGTACGCCAATTATCCCTGGCATAGGCCAGGTCTTTGGTTTTGCTTCATTGGCGTGTGCCAGAAACTATTGGCGTGCGCCATTCTTGCATTTTGGACCTCTTAGAGACAAAGTTGTAGCCCCAGATGTCTTCTTTCCAACGCCACCAACCTCATCGTATTTGGACGTCGTATGCAAAAGTTATCATCTTTTGAGTAGGAAGAGGTCTGTCTTGGTGCGCCAATCGTACCTATAGCGTGTGCCAACTGTGCCAAATTTGCAGTTCGGAAACTGTTGCTGAGTTCTTGGTTGAGTGAGTTGAATGAGAAAAGTTTGGTGAATTGATTCCTTGTGTAAATGAGGTTAATTAAAGGGTCTGAGGTTAATGAGAATATGCAGGGGAGTTGAGTTTAAGTGATGTTTGGGTTGGATTTGGGTATTTGATGTATTTACGATGATTGTTTGCGATAGAACTTGCTACGTTCTTCGTTGATGCTCGGTTTGGCTAAAACAGATTATTGTGTGCACTTGTGAGCATGAATGACTTGGGTACAGCATGTGTGTAGGTTGGTACTTGGTTGGGAACAAAGAATTTAAAAGGTTCGGTTTTTGGTTGTGTTTGGTTGGTTTTGCAATGACAAGTGCAATGAATGTGCTAAGGTTGCCATTTTGAAGCGTTAGAGGTAACTTGGTGTTGAAAACCAAGGGCTAACCTCGTTATGTGATTTTATGATATGGTACAGATTTTGGACATTGAGGAGCTTCGTGTGGAAGGACGAATCAGATTTGGGGAAATCTACGCTTTAAGCGCTGTTTGTCCGAGTAAGAGGATAGCACATGATAAATTTGGTTTTATTTGATATGTGTTTGTTTCAGAGCTTGATTGTGTGCGTCACATGCATATGGTTTAGTCCATGATATGGTTGGACATATTGGTGATTGTGTTGTGCGTGATGTTTATGAACAGCCTCGAGCTAATTTGATATATGTGGCATGTCCATGTGTGATGGATGTGATTCTGGACCGTTGGGACATCTGTTTTGATAAGATATGTGTTTTGTGAGAGAAATGAATAGGCTTTCCCGCACTAACTGGGGATGTTAGTCTATGAGCTCATAATTTTGAGGGTATCACTATTGCACATTTGTAAGCTTTGGCCAGTTTACATTTGTACACTAGTTTCTGTTATTTGTGAACAATGATCTATTTGGCCATTTGGATATCCCTAGCAGTCAGAGGAAGAGGCAATACAAAACCTATTCATAGCTCTCTGTGTTTGTGTGTGTGTGTGTTGATATTTGTGTTTGGTAATAGCGTTTGAGGATCACGCATTTTGATTTGAGTGAAGTCGAGCATGGTTGAGTTTTGTTGCATGCATATATCAACCATAACTAATATATTATGTTCTATTCCCTTGCTAAGTGCCTTCGGACACTTACCCCTTACTTTTCTGTCTCAGGTTCTCAGAGACCTTAGTTCGTTGAGTTTCGGAGTCCGTGGTTCAGGCCCTACTTCTTTGTTCGAGGACTACTTTTGAGGTCTCCGGGTATAGACGCTCCGTAGTTATAAAGCTTTTGAGATGTTGTTTGTTGACCTTTTGAAGATGTTGTGATTTTTGGTTTGTAAATTAATTTGGGTTTGAGATGTTTTGTTGACCTTGTATATAAATTTGCTTCCGCAGAATTTGATTTTTGTGAGATGGATTTGAGGCTTGCTAGGCCTGCATTTGTGTTGTTGAAATGTCGCATAGTCTAGCGCCGGTCACCGACCTCAGTTTGGGTCGTGACACTTCCGAGGAGGTCACTCATCCTGATCCTACCCTTGGTCAAATGCGTTTAACCTTGGAGTTCTTTTAAGATGTGTGCCCGAACAGAAGGTGCACCTTGTTGATATGGATAGTAACAATCAAATTACTTAAGCCTTTCACACAGTACATATACGGGGTATCACACTATGGTTCCCTTCTCTTATGTTATTAGGGCTTTTTTTTGTCTTGCAATTGGTCAATGTAGGGAAATAAAATTGATGGGAAAAGAAATATAGTGCATAGTTTTTTCAATCTAATCTTATGGTGATGTCATTACATTAATGCCTTGGTCACAACTTTTATCTCGGAGTGCGAGTATGTCAGAAATTACATAGCTTAATGCCTTGGTCACAACTTCTTTTACATATATTCCTAACAACAAAACTATTTTCACATATGAAATCTATGAACAGTAATACGAAATATTTACGATTTAGTTAGTAAGAAATTGCACAAAGATTTGAATAAAATTTAGCATTCAACTATCTTTGATTGAAGCGGATTAATGCTCCGGTTCGGCCCAGGGTTGAGTCGAATCTCAACAATTTGTGCGTTCCTGGGCTGGCCTTGTAAACTAGCAATAACTTAGGATAATGGAAGGAAAAAACTCAATCCTCACAAGGGGTATCTCCGTAACAAGATTTTAATTATTTGTTTTTCGGATTCCTTTGCATTTTCCATTTAGGTACAATTGCTTAGGAATTCTAAGTTTTTTGGGGTCAGTATGTTCATCCTGCAAATACAATTAAACCAAATTATCTCAGCAAGTTATAAAATACCAATCAAGCAGAAAAGGTAGTTTAATAGAGACTTGTAACTTTCATTGTGCACTTAGCAAAATAACGTCAATCCCTGAATTGGGTCAAAAAGGAAACACAATATGATGAGTTTTGCTAACAAATCAGATAAAGCACAAAAAAAACCAAATTGTAAGAAAAGCACATAAAGCGGAGCAACATGCCCGATTCTAACGGTTGAACTTGAGACAATTACATGTTCGCAAGTTACTCTAAAAAAATTATTCAAGTAACCGAGAGAATTAACCTAGAGAACTAACTTGTTCACACAAGAAATAAAGAAATAGACTAAGACAATTATACTCTTTGGATCCAGCTGAGATGATTAGATTTTGTGGCCGAAGAAGAAAACCAAATGCCCCCAACTGTTTGAAAAAAAATATTTAGGTATTCTGTGTTGTTTATTGTTTTGGCTTTGACCTCTAGATAATTTCATTTAGGAGTTAAAAAATTTTCTTTCTCAAGATTTATGTTCCTAATTATTTCAGAAAGAGGTAATAAATTTAAGTAGTAGTTGCAAATCATATGATCTGTAACATAATTTCCTAGCCTGGAATATATGAGAACACATGAAATATAGTTTCTCTATCCCAGAAGTCCAATGTAAGAAAACTCATCCTCTCATGCATCAAAAATATACCTTAAAGAAATAAGAAAAAGAAAGATTTGACATAAGTCATGAAAACAAAAGGCTCTTTTACTCGTTTCTTAAACAAAGGAGTGTTAGTAGAAGACAAACCTTTAGATGTTTGGCCAACTGAAGAAAAATGTTCTCGCCATGTTGTGGCAAAAAAAAAAAGTTGACTTAAATCATATATGAAAAATTAGGGATCATGTGGACGAACTCACAAAGTTTTATGTCCCATGACTATAAGAAAATCAAAGACAACAAACTGCAACTTACATGTGAATGCCCCTTCATTCTATAATTTAAATTAATTCTCTGTAAAGCATCATGATTGCTTCTTCCATTATCAAATATACCTTGACAGCTAACCCAATAATAGGATCTACAAATAGCAGAATCATGTATTTAAACACAAAGAAAATTTATAAGATTTTAGATCTTGAGATTGATAAACTACACAAATGATAAATAAATATACTAACAATGCATTTGACATAGGGCACAACAAATAAGAAGAATTAAGTTATGAAAACTACCGGATGAATGGATAGAGTTAACGTTGAGAGAGAGAGAGAGAAAGACCTAAAAGGAAGGACAAAAGTAATCTTACATCTTACTCACATTGATGAGATCAATAGGCTAACAAGAAGGGCCATGGATCATGGTAGCAACTCCTCCATTGAAGTAGGGAGACTCTCCTATCTCTACGATAATCTCCTAGCCTATTTTGTTTTTTCTTTCCGAATTTTTTGGCCATATAGAAATAAAAGGCTTGCATAATGTATGAATATCTAAATGTTTAAATGTATGCGTGGATGTAAGGTATGAATGCATGAATGTCTAAATTTATGATTGCATGATTGCATAATTGCATGAATGTCTAAATGTATGATTGCATGTATGCATGTATGAATGAATGAATGTCTAAATGTATGATACTATGAATGCATTAATATCTAAATGTATGATTGCATTAAAAAGTACATAAACTACTTAGAACAACTAATTTATATACTTGTACAACAAAAGAAAAAAATTTCATATCGGTTTGATAAAACATTAAAATTTAAGCATATTAAATTAGATAAACTAAGCAGGAACTTTCATATTTAATTGTTTTATATGATAAACATAGAGTTTTAAAATTTGGATCTTAATAGATATCTCAATAAACTAGAATATTTGGGATCTATGTTCCTAATTATTTCAACAAGAGTCAATCAATTTGAGTAGTAGTTGCAAATCATATGATCTTTAATATAATTTCCTAGCCTGGAAAATACAAGAACACATAAAATAAAGTTTATCTTACCTAGAAGACCAATTTTAGAAGGCTCATCCTCTGATGCATCAAAAATATACCTCAAAGAAATAGGAAAAAGAAAGATCATGCATAAGTCACAAAAACAAAAAGCTCTTTTATTCATCTCTTAAACAAAGGACAGCCAGTAGAAGAACAATCTTCAGATGTTTGGACAACTGAAGAAAATGTTCTCGCCATACTGCGGCAAAAAAATAAGTACACTTAAATCATACTTGAAAGAATAGGTATCATGTGGATGAATTCACAAAGTTTTATGACCCACGACTTCAAGGAAATCAAAGACAACAAACTGCAACTTACATGTGAATGCCCATTCATTCTATAATTTAAGTTAATTCTCTACGAAGCATCTTTACTACTTCTTCCATTTGCAAATATACCTTGACGACTAACCCAATAGTGTGATCTACAAATAACAAAATCATGTTTTTAAACACAAAAAAAATATAAGACTTAGATCTTGAGATCGATTAACTACACAGATGATGAATAAATATACTAGCAATGCATTTGACATGGGGCAACATAAATAAAAAGAATAAGTTGAGAAAACTTACAGATGAATGGATGGAGTGAATGCTAAGAGAGAGAGAGACCTCAAAGGAAGAATAATAGTAATCTTACATCTTACTCACATTGACGAGATCAATAGGCCGACAGGAAGAGCTATGGTTCATGGTAGGAACTCCTCTATTGATGCTGGGAGACTCACCTTTCCCTACAGTCATCTCTTAGCCTGTTTTATTTTTTTTTTTTGCCAAATTTTCACCCCACATAGAAATAAAAGGATTTCATTATGTATGAATATCTAAATGTTTAAATGTATGCGTGGATGTAAGGTATGAATGTCTAAATGTATGATTGCATGAATGCATGAATGAATGCATGTCTAAATGTATGATTTTATTAATGCATTAATATCTAAATGTATGATTGCATTAAAAAGTACATAAAGCACTAAGAACAACTAATTTAAATACTTGTACAACAAAAGAGGAAAATTTCATATCAGATTGATAAACTTGAGAGTCGGAAAATCTTATAGAGAGGTCACGAGATCATTCGTGATGGCTCATACAAGCTGTAAAAAAAATAACTGCAAAAAATACTATCTTTAACCAAATGTCCTAGTCACGTTAGTTTAAAAACACATTAAAACTTAAGCAAATTAAATTAGATAACTAAGCATGAACTTTCATATTTAATTGTTTTATATGATAAATATATAGTTATAGAATTTAGATCTTAAAAGATATCTCAATAAACTATAATATTTGGGATCTATGTTACTAATTATTTCAACAAGAGGTAATCAATTTAAGTAGTTGACGATTCGCTTCTTAAATGTTCTACCTTAATTCTACTTAATACTAGACGATCGGTTATTTGTTTGGTCTATCTGCATATGCCGGACAAGGTTGGCGTGTGCCAACCTTTAACCAATACAAAGCTCAGGTGCGTGCCAACTACACCAGGGGCGAGCCAAAGGCTCTCGGATGAATAAACTTGGCGTGCACTAAGCGGGGCTGTCGTGCACCAATTTATCATCAGAATTACAGCAAATTGCAATAAAAGTAAGTAAAGGTTATCGTACCACAGGGATTGAGGTTTTAAGGCCACTTTATGGTTCACTTACTAGTCTAGGATCAAATTATGAAGTTTAATTAATTACACACGTGATCTAAAGTCTAAATACCAAATCTAAAGTTCACAAACTTTACTAAAGATTTGCTAGTTTACTAACTAACTAACTACAAATAACAACTTAGGATACTAAAAAGAGTAAGGTACCTAAACCAACAACATAACTAAGAGAATCATGGGGTTTTTAGTGTATTTGATGTGGTTCGAGTGAATCTAAGGTAACTCATCCACACTTTTGTGCAAGAAGAGGCTAAATTGCTACTTAACTAGGCTTAGAGGGTAGATATGTTCTTTCGACCTCACCAACCAACTAATCTAGCTAAGCACCAACTATATGCTCCATTCAAAGGACAATCAGTAGGTCACCAAGAAGATTTCTCTCCTAGCAAGAGTACTCATCATCAAACTAACCTTTCCATCAATCTTATACCCTTTCAGTCTCAAGTTTTGATTAGCAACGAAGGTTTGGTGGCCAAGCAAGTGTAAGCATGGTATGAAGCTCATTAATAAGAACACATGCTCAATATACACATCCCTCAAAAACCATGGCAATATGCAAGGTAACAAGGTACCAAACTCACGTTTACCTACTCAAACATACTTAATATAAATAACATAAGCATAAGCAAAGTAAAGAGCAAAAGGAAAAGGAAGATTATTAAAGGAGAAGAAGCCTCCTCCTTCACGTTCTTCTCAAGGAAAATATCTACATAGTTTGGTGGTTTTCCCATCCACACTTTCACTTAGACTAAATAACTTCTATATATACTAAAGCTAAAAACTAAAAGTAAGTTTACTAGTTGTTTTACAAAATATCTAAACTAAAATATCCTAAGCTAAATATCTTCCCAAAATATCTACTAAGTCATCCATATATATTACCCTTCCTCTACTAAAGACTTAAGCCGACCTACTTCTTTTTTCCTTTTGTTTGTCCAATACTCAGCTTGTTTTTATTTCTGTCAGTCTGGTCTAGCGTACTCCAGCTTTACTTGGCGTGCGTCAGGTCTTCAGTTTTCTCCTTCTTCGAGTGCAGCTGGTCGTCTGAGTGAATGGTCGTTTAAGTAATGGGTCTTTAGCGTGCGCCATGTCTTCTTGGCATGTGCCACCTATCTGTGCTTTGCACTCTTCACCTTTGTGACCTTTGTCCCATCCATGCGTCTACATGTCTAGTTCGATAGTCCTCCACTTCTTCTCAAATTAGCTCCTAAAAACAAGCAAATGCAATGAAAAATGATAACCTTTACAAAAACACACAATGAACAAAAACAAACACAATGACAACCAAAATGCAAATAAATCAACCTTAAACACTAAGAACAACCTATTAAAAGGATACGAAGAATGAGTGTTTTTGATACTCATCACACCCCCACACTTGAATCTTTGCTTGTCCCCAAGCAAAAACTCAAAATGCGAACAACAACTTAAACGAAAATCAAATAGGAACAAACAAACACATAACAAGGTAAAGACATGGCATGAATGGATCAACACTTAACTTCCCTAAAAAATATCAGCTCATATCAGAATGAAATCATAATCTAAGTTAGTTCATCAATTCAAAACACAAAGCACAACGAACTAGTAGACACCTCAATACTCAATTGTTTAAGCAAGTGTTAACTTTATGTAAAAGACACTAGAAGGTTGACCATACAAGGATAGAAAAGTGTTTCACTCATATAATCTGTAGGGTTAACTTCCTATCACTCGCATACATATCAATATATCTCAAAGCATCCTACATCCTACTCAGCATTATCTAAAAGTCACAATGGTTGCTAATGATCGAGGGGTATTTTCATCAGGTTGTAATGGGGCTTAAGATCAAGGCGAGATAAAATATTTGGATGGTAGCTAAACCACACAATCCAAAAACATGTCACAAATGCAACTAATCACTCGTCTAATCTAAACATCCTGACAAATAACATGCCTTATTCAACTTTACATTCTTTTTCACTTCTTTTTCTTTATATATATATATATATAAACAATATTTATTTACAAACTTCAACAAACTATACATACTAGGCACGTGCTAGGCAAAAACTCGGCTTCTAACATGGCCATATCTACAAAATCCCAACGAACATAACCCAATTTAAGTCTAAGCTACCAACTAAACCCAATACATTCCCACACAAACGAACCTAAATGTCCTCAGACTAGATGAAAAAAGGTAAGGAAGATGGTTGATATAAGGTTCAAGATTGGCTTCCTCATCTAAGATCAAGAAAAGGCTAGGATCAACCAGTTCAAACAATGGATATATAAGGATTTTGGCTCTAAGGCTTTAGGCTCAATGTCAAAGAATGCGCCCGTCCTATCACCAACTTCCACACAACCTAGACTACGATAAGTACTAGTAAGATACCTCGATCAACTGACTCTGGTATGCATCTTATGAAAAATATAGAGATTTGTGTCTCTTCCATCGGCTCAAATACTCACAAGGTGCACTCAACAACCCTCTAGTCTAGTCTACATAATGAGACCACTAGTCTAAACAACAGAGTACGAGGTTTCTACTAATTCCTAGGCTTTATGCTCAAATTAAATCCCTAACTAAAAGAATGATAATATTCTAACACAAGTTCAACATTTTTTAGAGGGGGTTAAATTTTTGAAAAATTCATGCCAAGTCTAAACCTAAACAAAATAACCTAACATACAAACATGCTAAACAACCTAAAAGGAAGATTTCAAGAAGGAATCCTCCTCTACACTTGAATGACACATTGTCCTCAAGGTGTCTAAGATACTAATAAACACCTAATCACAAAAAGAAAACAAAGGTGAGATAGTTTTATCTTGATAACCTTGTATGTTAAGAAGCATCAGGGAAATTTAATCCCGAAGAGCTCAACTGGGAACACTTCTATACAAAATCACCAACGATATAAATAAACTATCTCAAAACACGCATACAAAAACACAAACAAATAATCATAAATAACATAAAAATGAAATCACAAATAATTAACACAATATTTACAACTAAATAAATAAAATAAAATAACAAAGGAAAAATGAGCTCCCTGTCAATCCTCTACTGGACGAGGTGGTGGAGGACTGAAGCTCATGTTTACTCCATAAATGTCTGCCCATGAGTGCATCCACTCTGCATGAGCTTGCTGCCGCTTGTTGTGCACCTCCTGTTGCTCAAAGTACGTATCTTGGCGCCCAATATGAGATCTCTGGTCTGCATAGAATGCCCGCGCTTCCGCTCTGTCAGCTACAAGCTACATCTGCAATCGAGCATGTGAGCTCCCGTAATCATGTAGCTGTACGCTAAATCCATGTAGCTGCTTTCTATAACCCTATAGCTATAGCTGCATCGCAACAAACTGGTCGTGAGTATCTACCTATGGATATGGAGCGTGATGGCTTGGTCCGGGCTTCTAGTGCTGCTCTTGGCTGGGATCCTCCTCTCTCACCTTAGGCCTAGGTATATTCGCTATGAGGTGATCGTGAACTACCTTTCTCTCCTCCCAAGGCTTGTACATTGTTATCTCTTCTCTATCATCCATCATCATCGTCTTGATCAGCTTGCTATAGCCAAGCTTCTGGATATTAATCCAAACTGGTTGTATCGTTGATGTGTCTAAAGCTACAAACTGCTCAAGAAAATGGTGATGTACCATGCGAGAAATAATATGTCCTAAGTACAATTATTGAGGCCTATCATCAAAAGAGTGTATAAAATAGTCTATGCCCAAGCCTATATACTAAAAAGACGATCACGATGCATACAACTGATCACGTATAACTAAAAATGGAACACCTTAGACTCTTCACAATGATTGCTAAAGGTTAGAGTCATAAAGCGATGGAAGATGTCTAGATTAGGCTCCCTGATGAGAGCACTAGGCGCCTTCTCTGACTCGTATCTCTTAAAGCCCATAATCTCATGCCACTCTAGATAGGTTTCATTGGCAGAGTCGAAATCCAATGAACCTCCTCCAGGCTTAAGCCTGAAGAGTTCATTGAATTCCTCCTCTTCCATGCTAAAGTCAATGTTAAACAAACGTGCAGTAAATGAACTCCTATTGGGCTCAACCTGCAATGTACAATAAAACTCCATCGATAACTCCACTCTATCCATCACGCTCCTCCTAGAAAACTAACCTTAACCTAACTTATCTAAAGACCTATGGAACTCATAAGTTACTCCTAATTTTTGCATATTATCCCAATTAATCCTAAAATGGCTCAAAGTGGAAAGATTGCAAAAACTTTGATACCTCTCTCCCTCCCAATCGTGAAAGATTAAGAAGGGAGCACTGTAGTGGTCGTGCATGTCCTGGAGCAGAGAATCTAGTGGTAAAGGTGTGGGTTCCTAATGCACTTTCTCCTTGTCTGGCATGAAACACGGCTAGATCCTACAACATCTATCATCGTGGATCTTGTTTCGGACCTTGGGTATTGTGGATAAATGGTTGGGGATGGGTTAGTTCAACTTTGAAGTTTTTGGTGGCGAGAAGGATTGGGTGTTGATTTTTTATGAAGAATGGTGCACGCCCAAAGGATTTATATTCTATTCTGCCCGAATCTGGCATACTGACGAGAGTGGTTTTTGTACCAACAAACAAACACCCATTGCAATGATAGTGAAATAGAGTGTCGAACCACGAGGAACTAGTTTAGACTACCTTTTTAGTTAGCTAACTAGTTTAGGACAAAATGAATGAGAAAGATCTACCTAAATCTAAACCTACGAATGATTGATCACTTTCAGATTTGTGTGATTTGTGGCATGTTGAGCTCGGCTTGGCGTACGCCAGCCTTACCTGGAGTGTGTCAGATTTTCATGTTTGGCGGGTGGCGCATGCCTGGCTCTAGTAGCGTGCGCTAGGTCTTCAGCATTGGCAAAATAGGTGTACACCAACTTTAATAAAATAACACAAACTGAACAATAATGATACAAACATAAAAATAAAAATAACATACATATGATACAGACTATGCTAATTTTTTTTTGGCTTTTATTTACGCTGCATTCCTGGAAAGTTTGAAAACCAGACGCCCCATTCTCATGGGTCATAAGTGCAATTTTGACTTTTATAGATTAGACAACTCACGAATGGCATACCATGATGAACTACCTCTCCTAGCAGCCTTTTCAGCGTTAAGCTTAACGGGATCACCATGTAGTAACACGGTACGCACATTTTGTGAGTTAGTGCAATTCTTGCTGCAGTCACCTTTGTTTTTGAATATCTTCCTCTATACAAATTGTTGAGCATAAAAATCATATAAGAGCAACTTCTTATCTCTCATCAATCACAAAAATACTATCATGTGCCAATCAACCAAAAGATCAATGGCACTCATATTAAACATGGGATTGTGAGATATTTCAATTTTACCCAAAACTAACCAATCCCAACCAAGAGTGGGAGGTTGTTCATCATTAAGGCTGGGTATTTTGCCTTCACTAGCCAAATCCAAGATTAAAGGTTTGGCAAACCTTCTTGGATCTTGAAGTCGAGGTAGAATATTGTGGCGGATGACACTTGACTCTTCTTTGGGTATGGTTGCTTCTTTTTCCTTAAAATCTTCAATGTTTGCCAAATCCTTAGTTGAGCAAGAGTCATGCAAAAGGAAATATGCACTCGTCATAGACTCGTCGCCTTCTTCTTTGGTCCTTTCTTCTACCTCAATCTCTTCTTTCCATTCCTCCTTTTCCTCATTCTTTTTATCATCTGTTGGAAGTGCATTGGTATGAGTAAATAAACTCGTAGGGTTTCTTTGTACCAATCCTCTGTTTCAAAATCTCACAAACGAGCCTTATTCTCTAAACTAGATAAAGCTTCTAAGAATGGCATTGGATAGATGTATGATAATTGAGGAACATATGACCGTTCCTCAACTTCCAAGTCCATTTGCATATTGTCGTCCTCAACTTACACTTCATTGTCTTCCAAAAAATGATGGACTAGTTCAGATGGTTTAAATGAGATAGCATCTTTTGCATATGCATTGAAGCAAATTTCATCTAAGTGAGCTTGTAATCTCTCAAAGGTTTGAGTTAATGTAGACAACTCCTCAAAATTTTAAGCACTATTTCAACATTTTCCATCATCTTCTCCATCCTTGTGTCTAACGAGTCCACTCTATCATCAAGGGGATCAGACCTAAAGGGTTGTACTTCTTCTTTGCAACTTGAGGAATAAGGATTTCCACTCCATGTTGGATCACTAATGGTGTCATATTGCCCCTTGCTATTAAGCACAAAATTTTCATGATCTGAGGAGGCTCCATGGGGTGTGTCAAACCAATATTCTTCACATTGATTTTTTTATGTCCTAACCACCCGCACCACTCGCAAGTTCAAACTTGAGTTTGGTTGAGATTGAGTTCTCTTCATTTTACTTTCACCCGTCTACGTGTATCCTCAACTTCAACTTCTAAAAACAAACTCCATATTCCTTGGTACCAATGGTAACCAAAGGAATCCATCTCCACAACCACTACAAAAACTAAAACTAATAAAGAATAAAAATAAAAATGTCCTAATCCTAATTTGCTAACCTACTCAAATGTCCTTTGCCTAGTTCCCCTGCAATGGCGCTAATTGACGAGGCTGGTTTTTGTGCTAACCTACTCAAATGTCCTTTGCCTAGTTTCCCGACAATGGTGCCAATTGACAAGGGTGGTTTTTGTGCCAACAAACAAACACCCGTTGTAATGATAGTAAAGTAGAGTGTCAAACCACGAGGAACTAGTTTAGACTACCTTTTTGGTTAGCTAGCTAGTTTAGGACAAAATGAATGAGAAAGATCTACCTAAATCTAAACCTATGAATGATTGATCACTTTCAGATTTGTGTGATTTGTGGCATGTTGAGCTCGGCCTGGCATGCGCCAGCTATGCTGGCGTACGCCAAGTCTCTCGGATCAGCTTGATTGGCGTGCGCTAATGGTGTTGGTATACACCAACTCTCTTATTTTTTGACTGTTGGCGTACGCCAATTATGCAGTAGAAGCAAAACAGTTTACTGGTTTAACTAACTAAACTAAAATTTAGCAACTTAAAACACAAAAGTGAGTAAGGTACACTTAAAACCAATGTAACCATTTGATTCAGGAGGTTTATTATGTATGTGATATAGTTCGAGTGTTTTGAAGGCAACCAATCTACACTTTCGTGCTAGATTGGTCTAAATCGATACTTAACTAAGCTTAGAATGACAAGATGTTCTTTCGACCCCAAAAGCCAACTAAACTCAGCCAAGCACCAACTATGCATATCACTCAGTGGACAATCAATTATCAAGGAAGATCTCTCTCTCACAAGGTAACTAGTCATCTAGTTAATTCATCCATTAATCCTATCTCCTCTCGGTCTCAAGAATTAACTAAGTTCATCATCTAGGTGGCCAATCCAGATTAAGCTTTAACCTAGGTGTATCACAAAGATTTTATCATAGCCAATTAATCCTAAACCATTGTCAGAGGCTAGAACTAATAGTGATCATAATCTAAGTGATTCCATGATTAAGCATTAAGCTCATTAACTAGAACACAATCCTTAGCATGTTTAACCCTCTAAACCGTGGCTACATCTATGGTTTCAAGGCACCAAACTCACAAATATAATTACTCACACATATTTACAAAGAACAACATACATAAACAAGAACATACTTAAGCATAAACATGAACAAAAGGAAAGAGTTAAGGAGAAGGAAGCTATGGTTTTCAATCTAAATATCCTAACAACTCACAAAAGATGTCCCCCATACATGTTTCTTATCATCTTCTAAGGCCAAAACTCAAATGTCATGGCCCCCTCCAATGTTTGCCATTGAAATGAGCAAGTGGGTTAGCCTAATTCTGTCTCTGTCTGGGGTTGACGTACGCCAATTGCACCTGGCATACGCCAGGTCTTTGGTTTTGCTTCATTGGTGTGCGCCAGAAGCCATTGGCATACGCCATTCTTGTGGTTTAGACCTTTTAGACTCCGAATTTGAAGTTGCTTATTAGAGACAAAGTTGTAGTCTTGGATGTCTTCTTTCCAACGCCACCTGACTCGTCTCATTTGGACATAGGATGCAAAGGTTATCATTATTTGAGTTGTAAGAGGTTTGGCCTGGCGTACGCCAACAGTGCTTGGCATGCGCTGGGTCTTCAGATGCCTGGTCGTTTGCGTCTGGTCATTCATGTGTGTGGTCGTTCGAAGTTGTTCGACTCTATTGGCGTGCGCCAGAAGCTATTGGCGTGCGCCAGACCTTGTGTTTCAGTCCTTCTTTACTCTGTGATCTTGCTATGATCTGTACCTTTGCGCCTTCGCTTGATCGTCCTCCACTTCTCCTCTAAAATAGCTCCTAAAAGCACGAAAACACAATAAGAAACAATATACATAACTAAAACATAAAATAACAAAAACTAAGACCAAGACATCTAAGACTCAACTAAAACAACCTAAAATACTAATAATAAACTCAAAAGAAGACACAAGTAATGAGCATTTTAAGCACTCATCACATACGCCAGGTCTATTGGTATGCACCAACTTCTCCGTTTTTGCATACCCAGCATACGCTAGTCTAGTTGGCGTGTGCCATACCTTCTACGTTTGACTTGATTTGGCGTATGCCAGGTCATTGGCGCATGCCAACTATGTATCAATCACAAAAACTCGACATTTATGATAAAAACATACAAACTAAAAGATCACACATAAGAAACAAAACATGCTAATCTAATTTTTTTTGGCTTTTATGTACACTGCATTCATGGAAACTTGAAAACCAGACATCCCATTCGCATGGATCACAGGTGCAACTTTGACTTTTGCAATTCACACAACTCATAAATAGCATACCATGACAAACTACATCTTGTGCAACCTTTTTGGCTTTAAGCCTAATAGAGTCACTACGTAGTAGCATGGTATACACATTTTGCGAGTTAGTGCTATTCTTGCAATAGTCACCTTCATGCTCGATCCCTAAATTTGTTGAGCACAACAATCATATAGGAGTAATTTCTTATCCCTCATCATTCACAAAAATGTAGTCAAGTGCCAATCAACCAAAGTGTTTATAGCACTAATAATTACCATAGGATTGAGAGGTGTTTTATCCTCACCCAAAACTAACCAGTCCCAACCAAGAGTGGGAGGTTGTTCAACAGCATGGTTAAATGTTTTACCACTTAACATATCCAAGATTAAAGGTTTAGCAAACTTTCTTGGATCTTGAAGTCGAGGTGGAATATTGTTGCGAATGACACTAGACTCTTCCATAGGTATGGCTTCTTATTTTTGCTCCAAATCTTCAATATTTACCAATTCTTTGGTTGAGCAAAAGTTATGCACAAAGCAATGAGCACTAGTCATAGGTTCGTCAACCTCCATTTTTGTGCTCTTTAAAAAAACTATCTCTTCCTCCTTTTCCTCATTCTTTTTGTTCTCTGTAGGAAGTGCGTTGGTATGAATAAATAAGCTTGTAGAGGTTTCTTTGTACCATTCCTGTGTTTCAAAATCCCACAAACAAGCCTTATTCTCAAGATTAGATATAGCTTCTATGAATGGCATTGGATAGATGGATAATAGTGGAGGAACGTATGATCGTTCCTCAATTTCCAAGTCCATTTGCATATTGCCATCCTCCACTTGCACTTCATTGTCTTCTCATAAATGATGGATTAGCTCAGATGGTTTAATGGAGATGGCATCTTTTTCATCTGTATTGAAGCAAATATCATCTGAGTGAGCTTGAATTCTCTCAAAAATTTGAGTTGGGCACGAAACTCCTCAAAATCTTTGAGCATAAATTCAATATTTTCCATCATCTTCTCCATCCTTGCTTCCAATGAGTCCAATTTATCATCAAGGGAATCAGACTTTAAGAGTTGTACTTCTTCTTTGTACCATGAGGAATAAGATGTCCACTCCATGTTGGATTACTAATAGTGTCATGTTGTCCATCATTGTTATGCGCAACATTCTCATGATCTGAGAAGGCTCCCTAGGGGGCGTCGAACCAGTATTCTTCACATTGACTTTTGTTATGTCCTAACCACCCGCACCACTCGCAAGTTCAGAGCTGAGCTTTCTTGAGATTGAGTTTTCTTTGATTTGCTTCCACCCATTTACGTGTATCCTCAACTTCATCTTCTAAAAATGAACTTTCTATTCCTTTGTAACAATGGTAACCAAAGGAATCCATCTTAACTAGCACAACTAAAATAAAACTATAAAAGAAAATAAAAATATCCAAATCCAAGTTCATAAACCAAATTGAGTGTCTATAACTCAATCCCTAGCAATGGCGCCAATTGACGATTCGCTTCTTAAATGTTCTACCTTAATTCTACTTAACACTGTACAATCGGTTGTTTGTTTGGTCTGTCTGGCGTATACTTGACAAGGTTGGCATGTGCCAACCTTCAACCAACCTGAAGCTCAGGCATGTGCCAACTCCACTAGGCGCGAGCCAAAGGCTCTCAGACGAACAACCTTGGCGTGCACCAAATGGGGCTGGCGTGCACCAATTTATTAGTAGAATTACACCGAATTGCAATAAGAGTAAGTAAGAGTTATCGTACCATAGGGATTGAGATTTTAAGGCCATTCTATGGTTCACTTACTAGTCTAGGATCAAATTATGAAGTTTAATTAATTACACACGTGATCTAAAGTCTAAATAACAAACTTAAAGGTCACAAACTTTACTAAAGCTAAAGGTTTGCTAGTTTACTAACTAACTAACTACAAATAACAACTTAGGATACTAAAAGAGTAAGGTACCTAAATAAGCAACATAACCAATAGAATCAAGGGGTTGTTATTGTATGTGATGTAGTCTGAGTGAATCTAAGGTAACTTATCCACACTTTCGTGCAAGAAGAGCCTAAATTGCTACTTAACTAGGCTTAGAGGGCTAGATATGTTCTTTTGACCTCACCAACCAACTAATCTAGCTAAACACCAACTATATGCTCCACTCAAAGGACAATCAGTAGGTCACCAAGAAGATTTCTCTCCTAGCAAGAGTACTCATCATCAAACTAACATTTCCATCAATCATATACTCTTTCGGTCTCAAGTTTTGACTAGCAATGAAGGCTTGGTGGCCAAGCAAATCTAAGCATAGTATGAAGCTCATTAATAAGAACACATTCTTAACATACACATCCTCAAAAACCATGGCTATATGCAAGGTAACAACGCACCAAACTCACATTTACCTACTCAAACATACCTAATATAAATAACATAAGCATAAGCAAAGTAAAGAGCAAAAGGGAAAGAAAGCTTATCAAAGGAGAAGAAGCCTCCCTCCTTCACGTTCTTCATAGGGAAAATATCTACATAGTTTGGTGGTTTTCCCATCCACACTTTCACTTAGACTAAATAACTTCGGTATATACTAAAGCTAAAAACTAAAAGCATGTTTTCTAGTTGTTTTACAAAATATCTAAACTAAAATATCCTAAGCTAAATATCTTCCCAAAATATCTACTAAGTCACCCATATTTATTTTCCTTCCTCTACGAAAGACTTAAGCCTACCTACTTCTTTTTTCCTTTTGTTTGTCCAACACTCAGCTTGTTTTTATTTCTATTACTAAGTCATCCATATCTGTTTCCCTTCCTCTACTAAAGACTTACACTGACCTACTTCTTTTTTCCTTTTATTTGTCCAACACTCAGCTTGTTTTTATTTCTGTCAGTCTAGTCTGGCATACGCCAGCTTCACTTGGCATGTGCCAGGTCTTCAGTTTTCTCCTTCTTCGAGTGCAGTTGGTCATCTGAGTGAATGGTCGTTTGAGTAATGGGTCATTGGCATGTGCCATGTCTTCTTGGCGTGCGCCAGCTACTCGTGCTTTGCACTCTTTGCATTTCTGACCTTCCTCCCATCCATGCATCCATGCGTCTCGCTTGATAGTCCTCTACTTCTCCTCAAATTAGCTCCTAAAAATAAGCAAACGCAATGAAAAATAATAAATTCTACAAAAACACACAACAAACAAAAACTAACAAAACGACAACTAAAATGCAAATAAATCAACCTAAAATACTAAGAACAACCTACTAAAAGGACATGATGAATAATGACTATTTTTGACACCCAACAGTAGTAATTGCAAATCATATGATCTTTAACATAATTTCCTAGCCTGGAAAATACTAGAACGCATGAAATATAATTTCTCTTACCTAGAAGTCCAATGTTAGAAAGCTTATCCTCTGGTCATCAAAAATATATCTAAAAGAAATAATAAAAAAGAAAAATTAGGCACAAGTCATGAAAACAAAAGGCTATTTTACTCGTCTCTTAAATAAAGGACAGTTAGTAGAAGACAAACCTTCAGATGTTTGGCCAATTGAAGAAAATATTCTTGTTATGATACGGCAAAAAAAATAAGTAGACTTAAATTTTACATGAAAGACTAGTGATCTTGTGAACGAACTCACAAAGTTTATGATCCATGACTTTAGGAAATCAAAGACAATAAACTGCAACTCACATGTGAATGCCCCTCATTCCATAATTTAAGTGAATTCTCTAGAAAGCATCATGATTGCTTTTTCCATTTGCAAATATAACTTGACAGCTAACCCAATAGTATGATCTACAAATAACAGAATCTTGTTTTTAAACACAAAGAAAATTTATAAGTTTTTAGATCTTGAGATCAATTAACTTCATAGATGATGAATAAATATACTAGCAATGCATTTGATATGGGGCAACACAAATAAAAAGAATAAGTTGAGAAAACTTACGGATGAATGGATGGAGTTATTGCTGAGAGAGAAAGAGACCTAAAAGGAAGAACAATATTAATCTTACATCTTACTCATATTGACGAGATCAATAGGCCAATAAGAAAGGATTTGGATCATGGTAACAACTCCTCCATTGCAGCTGGGAGACTCTCCTTTCCCTACAGTTATCTACTAGCTTGTTTTGTTTTTTATTGCCAAATTTTTATCCCACATAGAAATAAAAGGCTTGCATAATATATGAATATCTAAATGTTTAAATGTATGCGTGGATGTAAGGTATGAATACATGAATGTCTAAATGTATGATTGCATGAATGCATGACGTAGGACGTACGTTGCATGGGAGCTGCATGGTGCTCATGGACCGACCTAAATTGAAAGACTTGCACTTAGACTTTCTTTTCTTTAATTCCATCTTTAATAAATGATGTAATGCTCTCTGAATTCCCTTAGTTAAAATCAGAAGCTGAATAAGGCAAAGATAAATGCCAAGACAAGGAAAGGTTAAAGAGGTTACAGGAATTTGAATAAGGCAAAGCTGGCTTTAATGCGTGCCTTAATTCACTCATAAAAATATGCCTTCTTTATATTTTTTGGATGTTTGATGAATAAAGAATCAGAGATGGAAGTTTAAACCCAATTTCAAATATGTAGTTTGAGTATAACGGTGCGACCGTGTGTGACTTGTCCAAATTATTGCCCTTAGCTGGCCATTCGATTTCGAACCCCTCAGCCCATCATAATGGAAGTTGGGTGTGTTGAGTTTATCTTGTGACAATTGCCTTCTTAACCACGCTACGCTATGTCACATGGTATCAGAGCCTGAGTGAGACTGGATCAATTCCTATGTTGATCGTGAGAGAGAGTGATAATATTATAACCATAGAGAGTTGCAAGTGACCCCATCTACGAGCCGAACCACAGGACCACGCGATCCCCTGATCCGTATCCCTAATATCAAACCTAGCTCCACCAAAATCTATGCACTATGGCCAATCCGAATGATAACCCGAATCCAGACATGAGGCAAAGGTTTGCCACTTTGGAGGCTGCTATTTTGGATATCCAAGCTCAACATGCCAACCTAGCTGTACGTCCCCCTCTAGCTGAGCCACGCATCGAACTGGAGGTGGATTATGATGGTGACTCGAATGCAACTTTGTATCCAAAAGGAGGAAGAGGAATTCCTGGAGTAAGAGGGCGAGGAAGAAGTGAAGGTGGATGAGGTGATCTAGGACATGCACCTAGGAGGGAGATTTATAGAGAGGATGATCAAGGCGAGAAGCACTATAGAAGAGTGGATCGTCCTTTCAAAATGAACATTGAAAAGTTCTATAGGAACTCGGACATGGAAGGTTTTCTCAACTGGTTGGATTCAGTTGAGAAATATTTTGCGTGCATGGAACTTTCTGAGGATCAGAAAGTCAATTACGTGGCCTTCAAGTTAGAATCAAGAGCTGCAATTTGGTGGAGAAAAGAATAAGAAGCAAAGAGAAGGAGAGGGGAATGACCGATTAGGGATTGGCTCTCCATGGAGCAAGCACTACGTGAAAGGTTCCTTCCTGTTGATTACTACCAAACTCTTTACACGCAACTCTTAACGTGCACACAAGGAAATAGGTCAGTGGATGAGTACACATCTGAGTTTGTAAGATTAGCCTTGCGTGATAATGTAGAAGAAAATAAGGACCAAATGATTGCTCGATTTATTGAGGGCCTGAACTATGAGATCAAGAGTAGATTAGAGTTTGATACGTTTCTCTACTTCAATGATGCGTGTGCAAAAGCCAGGAAGATTGGAGCGGCTTTAAAAAAAAAGAAGACTTCTATTACACGTTACTCAGGGCCTGGTCAATCTTCTACATATTCTAAAGGAGGAAATGAGAAGATTGTCAAGCAAGCAAATGAAGCAAGAGCTCCTTTGAAAAAGCAAGATGCGGAAAATGTGCAAGCCAAAGGCAAGGCACCCGTGACATCCTTGCGGTTATGATGTTTCAAGTGCAACGAATATGGACATAAGTCCAGTGATTGTCCCAAGCGCAAATTCGCTCAATTATGCGAAGTAGAAGATGAGGAGGAAGAGGCATCAATGGCATATTTGTATGCTCCTGTTGATGAGAGTGGAGAGGAACGTGTGACATCCGAGGAGGAGGAAGAGTTTTGTGGAGTCCTACATAAACTTGCCTTGACCACGACAAGAAAAGATGAGACACAACGGCACAACCTTTTCCGAACTACTTGTCACGTAGGAAAGGAAGTGTGCGAGATAATCATTGATGGAGGTAGCCAAGAAAATTTCATAAGCCTCAAGACCGTGGAGAAGCTTGGCCTAAAGATCACCCCTCATCCAAGCCCCTACTCAATTGGATGGGTACGAACTGGTGGAGGCATCAAGGTAAACGCAAAGTGCACTGTGCCCATCACGATAGGGAAGTATTTGGACAGTATAGAGTACGATGTTCTTGAAATGGATGCGTGCAATTTTCTGCTTGGCAGGCCATAGGAATTTGATAAGAAGGTGGTGCACAAAGGAGAGAAAAACACTTATGAGCTGAGGAAAGGTGGTGAAAAGTTTACCTTGCTGCCGAAGAAACCAAAGAGCATGAGAGGGCAATACAACAGTGCCATGCAATTGGTGTCTATGATCACGTCCTCTCAAGAGTTCGTAGAGGCCTACAACAAGCTTGGTTGGTGCCATGTGTTTGTAATGAAGGGAGCTGAATCTAAGGAGGAGAGGTTCGAAGAAGAAGCCCCTGATTACATCCTCAAGCTCTTGGAGGAATACCATGATATTGTCACCAATGAGTTGCCAAAGGGTCTGCCTCCCTTACGCAACATTCAACATCAAACATACCTGATCCCTGGAGCCTCCTTGCCAAATCTGCCCCATTATAGACTCAGTCCGAAGGAGAACCAAATACTTCGTGAACAAGTGCAAGATTTGCTCGAAAGGTTGTATATAGAGGAGAGTCTGAGTCCATGTGGAGTGCCTGCCTTCTTTGTGCCAAAGAAAGATGGCTCGTGGCGGATGTGTGTGGACAGCCGAGCCATAAACAAAATCACAATTGGATATAAGTTTCCAATTCCTCGTCTCAACAGCATGTTGGACAATCTTAGTAGGTCATGTGTCTTCTCTAAGATTGATCTTTGGAGTGGCTATCATCAAATACGGATTAGTCCAGGAGATGAGTGGAAAACAGCATTCAAGACCCATGATGGCTTGTATGAGTGGAAGGTGATGCCCTTCGGGTTGTCCAATGCCTCGAGCGCTTTTATGCGCTTAATACACTAGGTTATGAAACCTTATATTAATGATTTTGTTGTAGTCTGTTTCGATGACATACTTGTGTTTAGCAAGTCGGAGGCAGATCATGAGAACCATTTGAGGGAGGTGTTTAAACCACTACGTGAGAATCAGCTCTATGTTAACCTGAAGAAGTGCATTTTTAGACAAGACAAGTTGCTATTCCTTGGCTTCATAGTAGGAAGGGAAGGAATCTAAGTGGACCAAACAAAGGTGGAAGCAATTCGGATGTGGCCAACACCTCAGAATCCAAGTCAGGTGCAAAGTTTTTTGGGACTTGCCACCTTCTATAGAAGGTTTATACGTAACTTCAGCATGATCGAGGCACCTTTGACTTCCCTATTGAAGAAGGGAGTTCCTTTTGCATGTGGAACAGAAGCTGAAGGCGCGTTTGAGGAGCTAAAGGAAAAACTGAGCTCGACACCCATTCTTGTACTTCCTGACTTTAATAAGCTTTTTGAAGTTGACGTAGATACCTCGGGTGTAGGCATTGGGGCGATATTATCCCAAGAGAAAAGACCCATCGCTTACTTCAGTGAGAAGTTAAGTGAGTTTAAGCAATCTTGGTCGACCTATGAGAAAGAGTTTTATGCTTTATTCTGCGCCCTCAAAACATGGGAGCATTATCTCATAGGGAAGGAGTTTGTTTTATTCTGGGATCACCGTGCATTGAAGTACCTTAATGATCAATCAAAGTTCACCAACCACATGCACGTGAGGTGGTCAACTTATCTTCAAAAGTTTCCATTCCGGATCATTCACAAAAGTGGAGTTCGGAATCAAGTGGCAAATGCTCTTAGTAGGAGGCATGCATTGTTGACTGAAATGCAGACCAATGTAACTTCTTTTGACACCCTTCCTGGGTTATATGAAGATGATGATGACTTTCATGACATATGGAATAAGTGCAAAGGAGGGGTAGGAGTTGGTGAATATTATGTGCAAGAAGGTTTCTTGATGAAAGGGAACCAAATGTGTATACCCAAGACATCTTTGAGGGAGCACCTCATTTGGGAGCTACATAGAGCAGGACTTTCAGCTCATTTGGGTATAGATAAAACCTTGGCAGCCGCAATGAGTCATTTCTTTTGGCCAAAGATGATAAAGGAGATTGAAAGATTGGTCAAGCACTACCGTGTTTGCCAAGAAACAAAAGGAGGAACGAACAATTCAGGGCTTTACACTCCACTTCCCATTCCTAAAGAAATATGGGAGGACCTGAGTATGGATTTTATTCTTGGCTTACCTCGCACCCCTCGTGGTGTGGATTCAATCTTCGTTGTGGTTGATAGGTTGTCAAAGATGGCACACTTTGTGCCTTGCAAAAAGACTTCGGATGCTCAAGGAATAGCTTGTTTGTTTTTCAAGGAGGTTGTCAAGCTGCATGGAGTACCAAAGAGCATAACATTAGATCGTGATGTGAAGTTCTTGTCAACTTTTTGGAAGACATTGTGGTTGCTATTCGATGATACACTTTAATATAGCACTACTGTGCATCCACAAACCGACGGGCAGACTGAAGCTACAAACCAAACCTTGGGAAGTTTATTGAGGAGCTTATATCACGAGAAAAAGAGACAATAGGACTTGGCACTTCCAATTGCTGAGTTCGCATATAATGGTGCGGTTCATCGCTCAACAACCCATTCTCCTTTTTCTCTTGTCTACACCAAGGTTCCAAACCACATCGTGGACATCACTCCCATTGTAAAGCCTAGCAAGATGGATCCCACAGCCTCAACCTACGCTAATCATATGCATGAGATCATAGAGGTCGTGAAAAAGAGACTTGCCTCAACGTACTCCAAGGAAAGGAAAGGATAGACACGTATAGGAGACTCCAAATTTTCCAACCAGGAGACCAAGTGATGATTCATTTTCGCAAGGAAAGGATGCCATCTAGCATGGGAGGCAAGCTTGCACCAAGGAAGTACGGTCCATATAAGGTTCTACGTCGAATCAGTGACAATTCTTATGTAATTGACCTTCCAGAGGAGCTAGGTGTGTCCAAAATATTCAATGTCTCTGACCTTACTCCCTATTACGATGCATTTCCACTCCCCTCCAAGTCGGCAGCTCGAGACAAGCTTCATTCTAAGGAGGAGAGGGTGACATAGGACGTACGTTGCATGGGAGCTGCATGGTGTGCTTGGACCGACCTAAATTGAAAGACTTGCACTTAGACTTTCTTTTCTTTAATTCCGTGTGTAATAAATGATGTAATGCTCTCTGAATTCCCTTAGTTAAAATCAGAAGTTGAATAAGGCAAAGATAAATGCCAAGACAAGGAAAGGTTAAAGAGGTTACGGGAATTTGAATAAGGCAAAGCTGGCTTTAATGCGCACCTTAATTCAGTCCTAAAAACCTGCCTTCTTTATATTGTTCGGATGTTTGATGAATAAAGAATCAGAGATGGAAGTTTAAACCCAATTTCAAATGTGTAGTTTGAGTATAATAGTGCGACTGTGTGTGACTTGTCCAAATTATTGCCCTTAGCTGGCCGTTCGATTTCGAATCTGCCCATCACAACGGAAGTTGGGTGCGTTGAGTTTATCTTGTGACAATTGCCTTCTTAGCCACGCTATGCTACGTCAATGCATGAATGAATGAATGTCTAAATGAA
>SOPF01012687.1:0-53771 GCA_012979155.1 Hypericum perforatum | reverse complement strand
CAACTTTGTAGCCAATTTGGAATTTGCTTTGTACAAGTGGAAGATTTCGGCAAAGCTTTCGGCACCTGCTGCAGCTTTCTGTGACTTTTCTTCTCTAGGTGTAGCATGTGCTATAGATCATAGCGTGTGCTATGATATGAAAATTTTAGGGCATCCTCTTAGTTGTAGCGTGTGCTACATTTCATAGCGTGCGCTATGATATGTAGCATGCACTATGAACCACTAAGACCGAGAGCATATTTTTGTGTAGCGTGCGCTATGAATTGTAGCGTGCACTATGAAATGTAGCGTGCACTGCACTATGGAAATTCCATTTCTCGATCCAATTCCTGCTTCCAATCCTTCTCTGCAATAAACATCAAAACTCTCATAAGTAACCGAATCCAAACTCGGAACCAAAATAGATACAACGAAGGATAAAAATATAATCAAATCAACTAAAACATAACTAAATAATATACTGAACATGATCAAATGTATGTATGTTTACACATACAGCATTATCCATGTAGAGACATACAATTTTGAAGCTTCAAGTGCGCCCTTAACGTAAACAGATTTATCGTACTCATGAATCTTGAATCCATTTGATAGCACCGTCTTGTCAAATTTCTTGTGTCACTGTTTCAGTGCTTGTTTAAGTCCGTATAGTGACTTGACTAGCTGGCATACTTTATGATCTTGATCAAGAGCCATAATCTCCTCTTCTAGTAATCCATTCAAGAAATCTTTTTTTACATCTATCTGATAGATTTTGAGGTTATAGAGAGCTACAACTACTATGAGCACTCTAATTGATGTGATTCTTATGACTGGTGAGTACATGTCAAAGAAATCATATCTCTCCTTCTGTTTGAACCCCTAAGCTACTAATCAAGCTTTGTACTTATCAATTGATCCATCAGCTTTGTATTTCCTTTTCAAGATCCACCTGCATCCTAGAGCTTTGTAGCCCAATGGGAGATCTATAATTTCTTACGTGTGGTTTTATATAATGGACTCTATCTCACTATTGATAGCTTCCTTCCAGAGAGGAGCATCTGGACTAGATAATACCTATTGAATTATCTTGGGTTTATCTTCTATAGGTTAGATAATCTGGACCAAAGAATTTGGCCACCTTCATTCGTTTGCTAAGTCTATGTTTATCATCTTCTTGACTTGACCCTTGCATATCCTCGTGATTCCTTTTCTTAGGACTTCCTTCTTTCTTTCCTTATTAGGAAAGATATCCTCAAAGAACGTTGCATTCCTTGATTCTATGATCATTTTCGCATTTATTTCAGAAACTAGTATTTTGTGCATATCCAATAAAGATGCAATCAATGGTTTTAGGTTTTATCCTTACCTGCTTAAGTTTAGGTACTTTAACCTTTGCTAGGCACCCCCACACTTTAAGGTAACCGTAGGAAGGCTTTCTTCCTTTCCATAACTTGTATGGGATTTTGTCATTTTTTGTGTGTGGCAATCTGTTTAAAATGTGGTTAGCTGATAGCACAGCTTCCCTCAGATATTATGGGGTAAGCTCAAGCTAATCAACATAGCGTTCATCATCTTCTTAAAAGTTTGATTTTTGCATTTAGCTATGCAATTAGTGAGTATGGAGTAGTTGTCTCATAAATAATATCGTGTTCTCGGTAGAGTTCCTCAAATAGAGCTACATATTCTCCTCCTTGATCACTTTGGAAAATTTTGATTTTTATGCTGAGTTGATTTTCAACCTCATTCTTATACCTCTTAAAGGCCTCAAGAGCTTTGTCTTTGTCTTTTAGGAGATATACGTAATAGTATCTTATGTAATCATCTATAAACATGATAAAGTATTTCTTCTCGCCTTTAGTTTTCACGTGTTTCATATCACAAGTATTAGTATAAATTAACTCTAAAGGTGTGGTACTTCTTTCCACCAAATAAAAAGGTGCTTTGATAATTTTAACCTTCACACATACCTCATATTTATTGGAAGGGTTGAACTCTAGATTTGGTAATAAATTTAAACTAACTAACTTTCTTAGTGAGTTTAAATTTATGTGTTCTAATCTACCATGCCATAAATTAGAACACTCGACCAAATAAGAAGAAGCTTTAACTTTATTCTGACTATCAACTGTACGGTATATAGTTATTACATTCATTTTAAAGAGCTCCTTTTCTAGGTAACCCTTGCCTACAAATTGACCTGCTTTGGTCAGTACAAATTTATCAGCCTCAAATACAAGCTTAAAACCAACTTTATTTAACAGGGAGCCAGAAACTCAGTTCTTGTGGATGTTCGAAACATGTAGCATATCTTTGAGAGTCAGCTCCTTTCCTGAGGTCAGGTTTAGGACCACTTTTCCTAGTCTGACGATCTTGAATGTTATTTTTGGCCGATGATCGAGATATAGTTTCTGTGTCTATTAACCACTCTCTCAAATTATTTACCATGTTGACCTCGAACACAATGGCTGAGAGATCCATCTCAGATATGTCTTCAACTAGGTTGGTCTTTCCTTGATCGTCTTTCTTCAGCTGGCGATAGTCCTTAGCCATGTGGTCAGGTTTCCTGCTATTGTAGGAGTCGTCGTTGATTTTCTTATTCTTTTTCTTCTTAGGCTCTTGCTTCTTCTGGTGATCCCTAGACTTCTTCCTCTTCTTGCCATATTTCCCTCAGAGAGGTGCACAGTTGTCTCAAAGGTGGCCTTGCCTTACTTAACTTTAGATTTTTGATTGTCTTCCTCGATCCGAGGTCTCACGATTAAGTGTTCTAGGCTCATGTCCTTCCTTTTATGTTTGAGGTAGCTCTTGAAATCTTACTAAAGTAAGGGGAGCTTTTCGTTCATCGCAGCCACTTGGAAGGACTCGCTGAGTTATATTCCTTCGGCTTAAATCTCGTGAAGGATCAGCTACAACTCCTGCACTTGATCAATGACCTTCTTAGAGTCCACTATCTTGAATTCGAGGAATCATCTGACGATGAATTTCTTTGTCTCGATATCCTCTGTTTTGTACTTCTTCTTGAGTGAACTCCATAGCTCCTTAGCAATTTTGGCTACCACATAGACGTTGTAGAGTGTGTTGTCTAGTCTATTTTGGACGTAGTTATGACACAGGAAGTCATTGTGACTCCACACGCATTGAGAGCATTGATCTTCTATTAATCTGTCTCATTCTCTGCAATTTTTGGTGCATCCTCTTTCAGGAATCGAACTAAGTTAAGCATGGTCAGATAGAACATCATCTTCTGCTACCACCTTTTGAACTCAGTGCTGTTGAACTTTGCCAGTCTTTTAGCATGGATAGTTCCTAGCACCATAATCAATACGATGGTGCTAGTCGATACCATCTTCATGTACAAACCTTATCTTACGATTATTGGATGTTGGAGGGTATGTACTTGATTATCATCGAATTATAATCAAGGCAAGTGTTGGACACTTTCTCCGTAAGATGAGATTGCCCCGTATATTTCAGTGTACTACAGGTTATGACAATTGTCCTCAAGATACAAAGTTTATTCAGGCGTTTCCAAGAACGGTGCACACGTATCTCGAAACTTTCAGGCAAACCCTTATATACCCGAAACTTTCAGACTAATAGAGAAAGAGAGAAGAACAAATATTCTTAATGAATGCTTATGCAATAAATTTGTGGAACAAATGAAAATGAAAGGAGGAAAGTTCTATTTATAATTTTCCAAAGGACATGTTGAACTTATTTCAAAAGCCACCAATGAAGATAAACTTCAAAGGTCATGCCAAATTCTTTTCTTTCATTATTAACCAAACATTGTGTCTTTGTTTTTAAGTAAATCATCATCATGATTACTTGTCACAAAGGGACACCAACACCGTTCTCCTCTTTTTTCTTCTGCCCCTTCCTCTTCCGCTGTCCCTTCCTCCTCCTCTTTTTCCTCCTCCGCCCTCCTCCTCCTCCTTCTTCCTCCTCCTCCCTCCTCTCCCTTCTTCCCCCTTCCTTCTCCTTCCTCTTCCTCCTCCCTCTTTTTTTAAAGAAAATCACTATTTAAATAATTTATTAAATTAGTAATTTGCCATACCACGTCACCTTCGTCAAATAAGATAAAATAAGCGATGTGGCACTGATGTGTTGCTGCTTAGTGGCCGGGCAATTTCCAAAACTGTCAGGGATTAATAACGTCCCCGAAAATAAACTACAGGTACTGAATTTGAAAAAAGACCACAGTATTTTTTTTTTAAAACAACCAAACTACATTATACTTATGTATACTTTTCTAAATAATTAATGAGCTATAAAAACGTTTTTGCAGATTAACATTCTAAATTTAAATAATTTCATTAATATCAAAAGAAAAAGAAAAGAAAAATTACATAAAATCAACCCCGTACAAGAATCTCTCACTAATCCTTGTGCTCACGGGTAGTTAATGAAAATCAATAGTACTAACCCATTTCTCTACTTCCGACAGGCCCCTTTTTGTAGATTAACACTCGACATGAAAAACTGTGTGAAAATTTTGAGATTCAAATTTAAATTAGTTATTTTATAATTTTATATTTGGTTATTGGTTCAGGCGAAAACCGCTTATCTATCTACGCGATTGCATCTGCGTGTGTTAAAATGGAACCGGAATCTTTATTCTGATCGATGTCATGCCTCATTAACCAATATTAATTCAACGACATTTTCTTAGGAACAATTTAACCATTAACGACATCTTTATCCTGTGAGAATTTTCAATAAAATACAAACAAGACATCTTGAGGATTTCTTATAAGAGGAATACATTAAATGTGCACGAATCTTTTGGTTTAATGAGCAAAGTGTAATAGACCGAATCACTTGGTTCAGCCGCATCTGTTGTCCACGATACCGCGGCAACAACAATTAGAATACAAAGAACGTCAGCAATGATCTATTTTGCACTTTTCATATTTATACCATATTCAATCTTCAGATTCAATAAAAATATTTTACCTTCGAGATCTTCTAATCGTGTTATTAATTATTTTGTGAATAGTTAAATTTTGTAATTTGGTACATCAAAACTTCGTATAAATTATATTCCCTAAAAAATTCATATAATTACAAAATTTACCTTAAAAACCAGAAAACATGCAGCCTAAACTGGGTGTTAACTATAGTACGTGGCAAGGAGCTACTCCAGAAACTTCCACGTTTACGCCGAAGAAAAGCTTCTTACTAACTGGACGGCTGGCGATGTGGTTGCTGTCTAGAGCTTGTCCGTTAATAGTTCACATGGGAAAGCCACCAAATTGATTATCCACGTGTCGGCCTCTCAAGAGATAGGTCGTTGCGTGCCGTTTTCCTTTTGACGGTTCCGCGTCGGCCCATTTTTCCAATTTCCAAATCCTCCCTCCTTTCATTTAATTAATATTTCTTTTTGCCGAAATTTAATTAACATAATAATGAAATACTGATCTAGTGGACTGTTCTAGTTCTTCCTAGAACTATCTTTATTCTCTCTCATGTTCTCTTGGTTTCCAAATTATACATTTCGGAAAAAACTAATACCGGAAGGGTAATTTTTTGTTTACCAGGTGGTATAGCTGGTGTATAAATTAACTTAACTGGTGAGAAATGCGGCAATGCAACTTGAAAATGAAAATTAGTTAATATTTTATAGTAGAAACTACTTTACATGGTTTGATCTCAGATAAATAGATCTTGCCTATTAAGACACAAAGGACTAATATTAGGTGACTTCAATTAAAACTAAATTATCTAATTCGGGTTTTAAGGATTATGAAATGATAATTTGTTTCCTTTTATAGTGGTCAAATAAGCACTAACAGTCTCTAGATCATGTCTTACTCACAGAATTTTGACCAACAAATATGACCAAGATTCTTTTTCCTTCAAAATAATACAGGCAAATCGTAGGATTTCAGAATAGTCTCTCCAAACAAATTAAAGCACCTTCTCTGCCGACTTCTTTCCCCCGATAATTATACCATGTATTGTCCATTCTACATCTTCGCAACGCGCGACCTTCCTCTAATTTGAGACTCTCACTTCACAACTGTGACTTTAACGCTAGGACTAGGAAATAACCTGCCGATGATGATCCATGGGCTCATAGGCGATTTCGACAGATGATCTAAAATACAGGTCGAGACTATGTAAATAAGGACTTGGATTTCATCACAGTGCGATAATTGAGATTGTGCCAAGGAAAAAAACAACACGATATTAGTCTCATATCGTATTAAATTTTTATATTTAATTTAAAATGTTACGATGAGAAAATCAATAAATTTTAAAGAATTATAAACAATTAAATTTTTTTGTAATGATATTGCTAACTTACGAGATAAAATAATGGCTAAGATATGTCAATTCGGTATGGGTGTCATCCACATTTGCTTCCGAGAAACACCAGGGAGAGCGTGGCACCCTCATCTATGGCGCGTGTACTACATACATCAATTACGGAGTGAGGGTATTGATGCCATGTTAAATAGTGGCGTACTTTTGCGTGTCAGCATGGTGTCCAATGTCACCGTGCTAAGAGGGGCGTGTCTCGACCGTTGTGGCACGACCACATTGGTTTACATGTATTTTATTTTTTACTTTTTTTTATTTTAAAAATATTATTTTCTAATAATTTTTTAAAAATTTTAAAAGTTTTTGTTTGTAAAAGTCTATTCGAAGAAATTTTTATAACGTTGTCCATAATTTTATGAATTTTTTATCCAATAATCTAATTGATTTAGTTTAGAAAATTTTAAATTACGTGGCAAAAAATCGTTTTAAAATGGTATTTAAATAGAGGTTATTTTCATTTTATTTTTCTTTAATGATTCACAAACTATCTTCTCATCTTTCTATAGTCTTATCTAATATATTTTTCTAAAATTTTTGATCTAGTTTTGATATTAGTTGAGATTCTAGTTTTAATAATTTGTTCATCAAATTTGTGGATCAGCGACAAGCCTCGACCGAATGATAATTTTTAAGTTTATGAGAATATCATTAAGAAAATGCATACCAATCTTGATGGAGTAGAGCGCTCTTCTCTACAACTAAGGCATACTATCATTAAGGAGTGGAAAATGGTGATTAATGTCTCGTAAAAGACTATTTTGCTCACACGCCAACATATGGAGATATATCTTCTCACATAGGTTTCACATGTAGAGACCTTTCTTCTTTTGAAGAGTGGAGGCGACGAGTACCGACGATCTAAAATTTTAGCAAAAGCAAGATGCTACTGGTGAATTTGGGTTGTCAACGTTGTAGAAATATATTTTAGTTATGAGGATTCTCATCTATGGGATAGTAGCTGATATCGTGGACGAATACTTGAGAATTTTTGAAACTACAACAAGGGAAAGCTCATAAAAAATTCATAGAATGCGTCACATCTTGCTTTGGTGAGGAGTATATGAGAAAGTATGATTCTCAAAATTTGGTAAGACTACTCCACGTTTGGAAAGAACGTAGATTTTAGGCATGATAGTCAATATTGATTGCATGTATTGAAAATAGAAGAATTGTCCTACTGTGTGGTTGAATAATTTATTGAAAGAAGTAGGAGGGCAACAATCATATTGAAAGTGGTTACTTCATATACCTATGGGTATTGACGTAGGACATTATACAAAAGCATGAAGAAATGTGGTCCACCCTTGCACAAGTTTAAAATCGCATATTGTCCATTTTCGTGAAATTGGAGGTCCATTATTACATAATTTCGTCCAACAGCTTTTACCATAATGAATTTACATTGTAACATCCATTATGAGTTAAATAATTTAGTTTATTTCATGTTTAAATAAGAAATAAATATCATTGTAATCAGATTCTTTAAATTCAGGAATTCTGAAAGGTTTAGCATTTAAGACATCATTTAATTTCGTTCCATCACTTCCTTATTAAAAGTGAACATGATTATGTAATGAAATCAGATTTGAAGAAAATAATTTAGAAAGAATTAGGCTTGTTGCCAATTTATCTTTGGGTGGATTCCCATTGTCTACTTGGTGGATTCCAAGTGTTGATTCGGTGGACTCCGAATTGTTGTTTGACTGCCCAGGTGCCGTTGGAATTAAAATCCAACAAACCTCTACTAAACAATACGAAAGTTGCGTTAGTAGTTGTATTATCCAATTATATTTGTTCGTTCAACTAATCTGTTTGTACAAGCTTTCGCGCGCCTACGTTAGGTGGTATCAGAGCTTCGTGAGATCCACTCAATTTCCATATTGAGAGTGAGTTACCTTTCCCTACAATCAGTCTTCAACATAAGGTTTGATCTACTTAATTCGTGACTGGATTTCTGTTTAGAGAAAAGGGATATTCGTTTTTGGTCTTTGTGATTTTGGAGAAGAGAATAAAGAGTTTTGTTTTGGACTCTGGAATTTGGAAGAAAAATGTGCAAACTGATCGTAGTTACTCAGATTCATCATTTATGGTTGGATTTGATGTAAGGATCACATATGATGGATAAAATGACCTTTCCCATAGCGTGTAATATTGCTACTCGTGGTAGAGAGATTCAGAAACGAGATTTCATCAATTGGCTAGTAGATGTTGGTTTATATTTTGACCATGAGGAATTTTCTAAATTTGCTCGATTGCAATTTGCTACATCTTGATTACAATTTGATCTGTTTCTCTAGTGGGATGGATTGCAAGCTAGAAGGGAGCGACGAGGTAAAAAGAGAATTTCCTGTTGGATCAGAATGAGAGATTTATTAATTATTGAATTGTTTCTTAAGCAAGTTGATGAGATTCTTGATCTGGCTGGTGAAAAGTGAGATCTCTTTTGGGATTCTTATTATGGTCATGACGTTGAGCTTGTTGTTACTCCTATGGTTGAAGCAAACGTGATTTCAGAAGCTAAACTTGTTGATTTAGAGTCTGAAATTCAAATTGTTGAAGAGACTTTAATCTTGGACGAGTTTGGCCACTTTAGCAAGGATTTATTTGATGTCGAGCAACTAAATGAGAGTGATTTAACATTACTATACATCAAAGAGTTATTTGATGAGTCATCCACTTTATGGCAGAATGCAAATTCATTTGTTCATACCATTGAGAAGCCAAAGGAAGATTGTTTGCATGAAGACATTGTGAATTATGAATCTGAAGTGGTGCATATTAATTTCCTTGGCATTGATCATTTTGATTATGATGAAGCTTCTCATTTGGTTATTATTTAGAACAATCTAAAGTCTGATGAAAAGAGGGTGAAAGATTCTAGGTTTGACATGGTGAGTTCAATTGTGTTGAGCTCCAAATACTTGTTCTGTTGGAAGGGAAAGAACCAAGTGCAACCACGCAATTCGAGCGCTTATAATTGTCTTGGGGTGATATTTGTATGTGAGGGCTGCCAAACCTTATCATCATCAACTCGAGATGAGTTTGGTCTCAAGGAAGGGAGGATGACGTAGGATGTTATACAAAAGCATGAAGAAACATGGTCCACTCTTGCACAAGTTAATGGTCAGTCCGTATATCGTCCATTTTCATGAAATTGGAGGTCCAGTATTGCATAATTTCGTCCAACAGCCTTTACCATAATGCATTTACATTGTAACCTCCATTCTGAGTTAAATAAGTTAGTTAATTTCATGTTTAAGTAAGAAATAAATGCCATTGTAATCAGATTCCTTAAATTCAGGAATTCTGAAAGGTTTAGCATTTAAGGCATCATTTAATTTTGTTCCATCACTTCCTTATTAAAAGAGAACGTGATTATGTAATGAAATCAGATTTGAAGAAAATAATTCGAAAGAATTAGGCTTGTTACCAATTTATCTTTGGGTGGATTCCCATTGTCTACTTGGTGGATTCCAAGTGTTGATTCGGTGGACTCCGAATTGTTGTTTGACTACCCAGGTGTCGTTGGAATTGGAATCCAACAAATCTCTACTAAATAATACGGAAGCTGCGTTAGTAGTTGTATTATCCGGTTACATTTGTTTGTTCAACCAATCTGTTGGTACAAGCTTTCGCGCGCCTATGTTAGGTATGACACCCTTTTTTTGAAATATTAGGTACGTGCAATAATATCAATAGACTATTAATATGTCCTATATTTAGTGATATAATAGAAGGTTGAGCACAAAAAGTGAGTTACACCATCAACGTCATTTGTAAAGAGATAGCATATTATCTCATCGATGGTATATATCTATCCATAATGAGCTACCTCTATTAAGTCAATTATGGTTCCACATTTTGTGGTACAAGAAATTTATTGGAAAAATTATGATATAATATATCATATTGCGTAATTTGATAATGGGAGATGAACAAAATGAATATAACCTTTGTGATCTGGAAGAATTAGTCAACAAGAGACTCAACAACAACATCAACGCCTTAAACTATGAATACTCTACACAATGCATCAGATCTCTATCAAATTTTATGGCTACTGATACATAAATTTGTAATAAGAAAGATCATATCGCTTTAAGAAATTATGCAATTAAGCATGTTTGGTAAAAATTTGATAGTCTTAATTAATCATGTAATTTATAATTATTTATAAATTTTCTACTTTATTATGTAATTCGCAATAATTATAAGTATTTTTTATTTTGCAAAAAATATTATTTTTGTTACTTCAGAATTAATTTTAACATTTTTAAATTTATTCAAAATTATATTTAAATATAATATAATTAACTATATTAAAAAAATAAAGCATAACTGTCGTAGACATAAGGACGATGACTATATCACTCACATTAGTGTAAATAAAAAACTTTGTGCAAAACGAGACTCACATCTATGAGAGAAAATTGTAAGAACGAGGATAGAGCCAATAAAACTAGTGTGGATCGTCTAATCATTTGCTATGGAATGAGTATAAATGTATTAAAATTAATTTGTAATAGTTAAAAGAGTTTTGTTTTTAAAAGTTTATCCAAATCATATCTAGATTTAACATAGGGCATAAGTATATCAGAAGAAAATCCATGATTTAAATGTATATAATGGTATATTCTTGGTATAATAACATCACTTATGAAACTTTTTAAAAAAAATTATGCGACATGAGTAGATCAAAATTTCTTTTTCGAAACAAAATTTGGACTTCTCGAAAACCCCACAGTACTTCAATGTTGAAATTCCCCAAGGATAAATAATAATGGGGGCAGGGGCGTAGTTACATGTAAATGAGTAGGGCAATTGTTTTCACTTAATTTTTTTTGATAACTAGATATATTTTTAATATATGTCCTCATTAAAATTAGAAATTGACCTTATTAAAAAATTAATCTACCTATAAATTAAATCAAACTTTAATAAAAATGTAAGCATTTTTTATATTATCCTCATTCAGCAATTTTTTTAGCTACGCCTCTGAATGGGGGTATCGACAAACAAACAAAAATGTCTTTTGTATTTATGAAAATGCTACAAGAAAGAATCAAACATGGAAAGAGAGAGTTACAAAAGTAGTAAAATTATAACCTTTACAAACTTAATTCCATAAAAATAAAAAAATAAAAAATCTTGATTATAAATAGCTCCTCTTGTAACCTTCGACCAATAAATCATATATTGTCTTAAGTTAATCGAAATTTTCATATTTCATCCTCCAAATCTCAGTTATGTTATGGAGAACAACTCTTTTGTTACATGATTCAGTATAAAAAAACGAATATTTTTGAATAAAATCATATAAATGATAGGCATTACGAGATCCTTGCCTCATAATTGTTTAAATACTTGATGATTCTTGCCACTTCATGTCAATAAAAACATTCATTTATCGGTTAAATATCAAATGATAATTTTATGAGATAAGAAAAGTAATGACAATGAATGTTAATTAAGTCAATCTGATACGATATTTGATATGGAAATGAAAACTTAATAGTGACGTGAACTCGATCTATGCGTAAATTGGATTTGTATTATGTACAAAATGTACAATTTAATTCCTACGGTATAGAATTTGGAATGAACTGCGTTGTCATTTTTTCATGCGATAATGACATGTCAATTTTTTTAGAATGATATTTTTTTATGTGATACTCATAGTTTTGAAAAACGATCCAGAGATCGACCCGATTTGTTGGGTGATCTCTGGTCAGACTGGTTAGATAACCTGCAGACCGAATTTCATATTTAAAAAAATTCTATTTTTGTAATTGTTTTGAAATATATTTAGGTATTTATATAAAAAATTATGTAATAAATTAATAATAACATATAATAATACTATTTTATAAAATATACTAAATAAAGTATCTATACGAACGGTTAATCTCGAATAAAAAAATCCAGTCATTATTTTTCGGTCAAACTATCTGATTTTCTAGTGAGACAGCCCGGTCAGACCAAAAACTCCCGAAAAATCCCGATTTGTTAGGTAATTGTACTGGTTAGCCTTTTCTGGTCGGATTATTGAGCGATTTGTAGTTTGACTGGTCGGACTGCCAGTCGGACCACCGATTTAAAAACTATGGTGATACTCGTTTGTATATATTTTTTCACATTGGTCCCACATATTTTAGATTTTGGCAAAAAATACCTTATATATTTTCGTGTTATTTATTTTTTTTTTTCAGAGAATGACATTTCTCATACCTGCTCATGTAGATTTTTTCCATTTTGGTCTCATAATTTAGGTTTTTCCAAAAAAATTCTTCCATGTATATATTTTCGTGAAAATTATATATTTTTTCCAATGTAATATCGGTCTTTGTGAATTTGTTTTTATTTTAATCCCGTAATTTTTATAATTTTGCAAGAAACTTATCCCTAAGAATTAAAAAAAAACTATTAAGCACCCAACTAAATCCGTTTTAACTAAACAAAGTGATTATTTTATGTAACATATTTTTGTTAAGTAACCATAATAATGTTAAGAGTTTGAACTTCCTATACGACTACAATTTTTTTCTTCTTTTTATGTAACATCTTCACTATGTGATTCGTCATAGCTAATTACAACTGATAAAGAAACTGGTACTCAATTTTATCATAAGTACTGCTGCAATCCTCCCACCAAATCTCGTTCGATTTCGTCTACACGAAAGAAAAAGCATCGTATTTTAATATATTGTTAACTATACATTCAATTTCTTAAGAAGTTATACTGACAGCTAGAACGTCGAAATAAACTATTACTTTTAGGAGTGCCACTTCCATTCCTGATGAAGAAGATCGAAATGTCCGTCCACCCAAACAGTGCGACTAATAAAATACTATGACAATAATAGTAACGAAATCAACATCGATTTCAGAAAATATTTGAATTTGGGTAAACATAAAATAATTAATTATGATGTCTTAAAAGATATATCGCAAGAGATCACGCACGTAGTAGCTTATTAAGCAATAACGACACGCAATCAAAGTCTAATCCCATTCTGACTCCCAACTAATGACGTTTGCGTCACGCGATTTTCAAATGATCATATCCTAAACCAAATACCAGGTGCGATTCCGGAAATTACCAGAATACCCTTGTACAGCCCCGGGTCAAGTCTTCAACTCACGATCCCATACCAACCAACAACTTTCAGATTCTAGTACTATTCAGCGACAACTTTCTTAATAACATTCTCTCACTCTTACTACTTAAACTAGTACGTGGTGGTTTCACCAAAAAAAAAAAAAAAAAACTAGTACGTGGTCTCTTATTACTCAACTATGTGTTATTACTCAACTAGATTTTAGGAAATAAAAAATCACAAATAATAGCTCAGTTACCGACTCCACACAAAATGTCAAAATAGTAAAATAGTTGACCGACTTCGCTAAGACCTTCCCTCACTCCCATTTCCCCTGTATATATAAACCTCACCTCTTCAATGTCCCATATATTCTACCAAATATTCTCACTAAAATTGTATCCTACTCTCTCTCTATCTATCTATCTCTCTCTCTCTCTATCTCTCTCTCTCTATCTCTATCTCTCAAATTTAATGGCTCTTGAGGCTCTGAACACGCAATCTTCGTTGACCAAGGCGGACGACTTCCTGGCCAAAGGAAAACGTTCCAAGCGACCGCGTTCCGGGGATAGCCCCATGACGGAAGAAGAGTCCTTGGCCTTCTGCCTGATCCTCCTTGCTCAAGGAGGCGCAAACGCCGTTAAAGAAGAAGGTCCAGTCGTGCGATCATCCTTCGAGAAGGTGCCGGAGTTGCCTTCGTCTGCTCTGGTGGGTAATTCTCACACGTGTGTCGAATGTGGTAAGAGCTTTTCTTCGTACCAAGCCTTAGGGGGACACAAGAGTAGTCATCGGAAGTGTTCTTCCGACGCCGGTGACAAGGACAAAGTATTGGCGTTGATCTCCGGGAGCGTAAACCACATCGCCGGTGACGGGAAGGCCCACGAGTGCGGCATATGCCACATGGTGTTCTCCTCCGGTCAGGCTCTCGGCGGCCATAAGCGGCACCACTTCGAGGGGAAGATTGTTGGCCGTAACAAACGCAAACAAGGAGTCGAGAAGGCCGCGTCGGCCTCGGAGGAAGGGAGCCGGACCAGCGCCATCTCCGACCAGAATACCAGCTCACAGAGCGAAAGGGTCAACTTGTTTGACCTGAACAGCTTGCCGGAGGAGACGATCACGGAGGAGGATGACTTGCTCTGCCAGGAGTCGGCGGAGGAGGTGCTGAGCCCTGTTCTTCCGTCGCCGGCGAAGAGGCCTAAACTTCTGTGTTTCGATGTCTTGGTCCCCAAGTAACAGAAGATTAAATGGTGTTGTATATAATTTAGGAGTTTGCGATTTTCTTAGTTTCTTTTCGGGCTTAGTTAATTATGAATTGGAAATCTCGAAACCAACGATAGCTATTTATTTTCTCCATCAATTTCTTGTTTCAGGTGGATGTTGGGTTGGAGACTAAATTAATTTGTGAATGGGTTGGTTAATGGTGAGATTATAGATGATGATATTTGTTTCAAGTGCTCTATTTTTTTGTATCAGGACAATTTAACTTGCCACTTACATTAACATCCTCCAATATGAATCTTGACATTTATATTCAAAATATAGGTTTCAATAAACCTTTAGAAAATGCCAACCAAATTATCTCATATCCAATTCATTTTGCTTTGTTCATCCAGAGGAATTGAATTTGTGATACAACTTTTTATTTATTTATTTTAGTTTGGAAAAATTCGGTCGAACCGAGCAACTCTAAACAAAAGTCTAGTTAGACTACTTAGCTCGACCAAATTTTAGGACATTTCACAAAGTAGAAAGGTTAACGATGGAACACAAATTTTCGGACAGTTCATAGGAAGGTTAAACCGCAATTTTTGAGACTTTGATAAATTAAATAATTTGAACATTTGCGCAACATAATTTGTAAGTATTAAGAATCAATATTTGAATATCATCATTTTTTGTATGCGTTCAGATTGGCTGAGCCAAGCAATGTTGTGCTCTATTTAGTGATGATTTTCGTTAATTTTTTTTAATATACGTAAATTGTGGGAAGTAATTTCAAAGACAAAAGAGTTAGGGGGACAGACCTGGTCTCACTAAAACCTTCCAAGGCAAAAAATTGAGTGTAAAAATCTTAGAAGGAAAAAAAAAGGAGCATGATAAACATCACGGGAAAACTCTACACCCGAGACCCAAACCGCGGCCGAGAAAAACTACATCCAAGGGTCGATACGCCAATAGAACATTGGACCGTGATAACCTATTCATCAAAATGCTATCCCACACCTAGCTCAAATAGGAACCGTCCCCTTTATATCCTAAATCTATAAACTCAAGATCATGCGCTAATAAAAATAGCCAAAGCATCTTGGTGACGCAATACTATGGACATGGTTCAAGAATTTCATTTTGAAAATTGCAAGAGCTTTCAGTTTATTCAACAACTATTGAAGATCATTCTACTTATGAACTAATTGAAAATTGAAAGAGCTTTCAGTTTATTCAACAACTATTGAAGATCATTCTACTTTTGAAATCATTGGGAACCTGTATATCACCAATCCCAGGCCTTATATCTTGTACAAATTTTTCACTAATAGTTGATCATTCTGTTCTGTAAAAAATATATTAGAACGTCAAAAGCGATCTAAATACGAATACGGAGTAATCTTCCAAAGAGCGATTCAAACGAATAGGAAAAGATGGAAGAAATATGGAGAAAATGAAAAGGAGATACGTAGATCAAACTTGGTAGATAAGAAAAGAATTAGTCAAAAAACTAGAACTTTATTTAAAATATAAGAGAGTAAAAGAGTAAAACAAGAGAAAGCATAGACAATAAAGACTACAACTCAACACACCAACACTATCATTACTCTACCAAACCAAGCTCCATTAGACCATTAAACTAGAAATTAGGCTCGACTGCCAGCGGACTAACCAGCCTCTACTGCTTAGCCGACTAACCAGGCTCGAATGACCGATTTATGAGCTAATGATAAAAGCTAAAAGTTTGATAAAAATTTTGTGTTTTGTATTATGGGTGTCTATTGTCTATGCTGTTTGTTATTATATAGAAAAAATGACCCCTAGCCCAATACAAAGCCTTAGGCCGTTCAATACAATAAAAACTAAATTATTCTTGGTTTGAGATATGAAAACTTAAACTTCAAAAACTTCCAAGCTAAATATGACCTCTTTTCGTGCTAAATTTGGATAAGTGATAGACTACAAAGTTGTAGATTTATATCTTATCTTTTTAGAGCTTTTAAAATCACCTCAAACCAATATTTGAGTCATTACTTAAGGATTTTTTTTACTAAAACTTGTCAAAAATTTGCGAATTAATTTTCTGCTACAATAATGCCCCCCAAATGTCAATGTTTTAATGCTAGAAAAAATGTTGACGTATATCCATCTTTGAACATGCATAAATTAATTTCATATATATCTCGCTAAGATTATCTTGTTTCTCAGTGAATGTAAGATCAATATACTCCCCAGCCGAAATAATTTTGGTCGTTATAGGAGCACTGATCACAACATTGGAGTGCTTTTCATGCTCCCTAGGTTAGATGGAATCCCATTGTTATTCTGAACATAACCCTTATGTCTTTATGTTGAGCTAGGACATAATTGGATAAGTGCAATGCGGACTTGAGTAACATATGACTTGGCAAAGGTCAAAAAAATCCCTAGCCAAAGAAGACACAAAGATCATAAAGACGATAGAGGTTCGAGAATCCTACTTTACAGATTGACTAACTTTTGATATTTCGGTCATACCTTTCTCGTCAAGGATCTGATTGAAGTAGTCTTGGTGATTTAAGTTGAGAAAAATATATTTACAATTTTTATGATTTAAGTTTTTCCTAATTTGGCCTAAAAAAGGCTAGAACACTATTCAAAATTGACAGATTTAGCTGGATGTCAACTTATAGATTGACCAACATATAGTATTCCAGCCTTAACTTTCTAGTAGATTCTGATTTTGGTATTCTTAGTATCTATAGAAAGAGTCAAAGAGAAAAGACATTTTCAAAATTTTGTGATTTTGGTTTCTTCAAATTTAGCCTAAAAAAGGTGTCAGAAATGCTCTTTAAAGTTTAAGAAACTGGCTAGACATCTTCTTTTAGCACAACTTTTGACAAGTTTTGGTCTCTTTTGAGGAAGGACTTAAATTCAAATAGATTATTTCGTAGTTTTATAAAAAATAACCACCCTTCTCAGATGCCCTCCTAAGTCCCACCAAGCTTACCAAAATAGATGTTCTACAAAAAATATGTTACAAAGTCAAAATTGATCTAAAGACAGATCTGGAGCGATTGTCCCAAAAGTAATGCAAACAAATAAGCAAAAATGAAAGAAACATGGGAAAATGAAGAAACTATATGTACACTAGACTTGGTAGATTAAACAAATCAACAACCGAGTATTGTATCTTATTGGGAAACTCTTTGATGTCTTGGAAATCAAAGAAACAAGCTATAGAAAATTAAATGATGTTGTATATTACTAAGGTGTTTGGGATTTTCTTAGTTACTTTTCGGGATTAGTTAATTACAAATCGGGAATCTCTAAACCAGTGATAGCTATTTTTTATCCTGATAAATTTTTGTTTTAAGTAAATGGTTGTTTAGAGACTGTACAGGGGAGTATAATCGGTTCAATTAATACGTGGTTGGTTTGGTTAATTTTTAGATTATAAACTTATAACATAGAGTTTTGCCATGAATAAAATTTCTAATAATAATTAAAAAATAAATCAAATTCCTAATATTAATTGTAAACATAAAGATAATGAATATATTTATCTTCGTCCTTATCTTCATCATTCTCTTATTGTTAGAAATTTTGTCCTCGAATTCAATATAACAACTATAAATCAACATATATACACTTTTTAACTTCTTTGAGTGTTAGGAGGAGGACATGTGATATCTTTCATCCCAACAAAAAAGATATATGGAAATCACATTACTCCACATATTCTCGAGATGGAAGATCATAAATTCACGTCTTTTTGCAGGCCTTTTAGTATTCTTGAGCTGGTCCACAAGTTCAACAAAATAGAAAGTTCAACATATTCAAATTTGTCAACTCCCAAAAAGTGAATATGCTCAACCTCTTCAACTTTATAATATTATGGTAAGTGAGATATAGGCTCATACACTAACTCATCGACAATAATTTTCTCATTGCCATTTTTTCTCACCAGGATAGGTGTCATAAATTAGTCACCAACTTCTTCAACATCATTATCCTCATCAGCGGGGCAAGAGTCATAAATTAGTTTACCATACAAGTCAAAAGTGGATTCACCAACTTCTTCCCAAACCAACACATTTGTGTGAAATCGCTTCATCTTGCTGCTTTCCTAGAGTTTTCCAAATAGCTCTTGTAGTTCATTCTGCATAGTTTTCACCTTTTTAATAAATAATTGATGATTAAACATTTTCAATTAAGTTTGAAAGGACCAATTTGGAAATTCTAGAATTGGTTTAGATCGATCCGCAACTTAAGAAAATTTGGTGGGATGATCTCTCAGTTCACAAAATCTTCTAGGATCCATCACAAAGTCGAACACAGTTGTACTTTATTCTGTCATGATTCTCATCATTTCCTTTTAAAAAAAATATATATTCGTACATTGAACTCCATGAAAAAAAATTGTAATTATAGAGATAAAAGAGTTTTGGGGATAAGGGAAAGAGGAGTTGCTTGACCTGACTAAAATCTTCCAACGCAAAATAGAGTGAAAAAAAATTAGAAGTAAAGAAAAGAGCATGAGGAAAACTACACAAAAACTTTTATCTCCGAGACCCAAATCGCTCATAAAAAAAAACTACATGTAAGGAGGATAACCTCATGGGAGCACTCAAAACGTGATAACAGATACATCAAAAAGCTAACACCTACCCCACTCTAATGGAAGCATCCCCTTTACATCCTAAATCTATACACACAATATTATGTCCTAATATAAGTAGCCAAAGCCAAGCGAGCATCTTGATGAGGCAATATATCATGGACATGGTACAAGAAGCCGATTTTAAAAATTGCAAGAGCATGCACACTCCTATAGTCCAAAATATGAAACTAAGAGTAGTATATTCAAGAGCTATTGGAGATACTTTAACTTATAGACAACTAACTGGAGAGTTGGTATATCTCACCAACACTAGGCCTAATATATTCTGCTCTATTCATAAGCTATCAATTATTGACTAATCTTTTAATCATTGATCACAAAGTTGTCCACGACTGCTCAGATATGTGAAGCAACATCTAAGGCTTGGTCTGTTTTCTATGCTTCTGTAGACCTGAAGTTATCATATTTTTTGGGGTGCGAATTATGGAGGCTACCCGGACATAAAGAGATCAACAACTGAATATTGTATGGTCTTGGATAACTCTTTGGTGCCTGAAAATCAAAGAAACAAGCCATAGTTTGAAGAAGTTGATCAACCCGAAAGTATGGTGCACTTCATTTCTCTTAGTTATGAAATTCAATGACGCACTTTCCTTCTGGAAGATCTAAGAATTTTCACATTTTATGTCTGCTCTCTTTTTTTTTTATAATAAATCAGCCATTTTCATAAACGATAGTCTAGTCTTTCACAATAGACAAAGAAAATTGACATTAACTTATCTAATTCGTGAAAAAATCAACAATAACATGTTGAAGCTGTGCTGTGTTCCTACAGAACCTCAGCCTGTCAATCTTATAACCAAGTCCATGTATGCACTCTTATTCCGTTCATACGCCTCTAAGTTTGGACCGTTAAGTATCAACAGTCCAATTTGTGAGAATATTAAAATCGAATAATCAAATCAACAAAGATTTTATGGCCAAAATATTCTTATGGTAGTAGTTCTTGGGAAAACTTTCTAGGCTTTATTTGGTTAAGCCTCAATAAGGAAGAAATCCACGCAATAGCTCATTAGCGATCTTATGTTCTCGTGCATGACATAACCACGATTACCCTTTACTGTGGGATATGAGGGGATATGTTAAAAATGGATTGAGTCCGGAATAATGACATTCACCATTATTTAAAGTGGAGGGACCATGTTATATATCCAATTTACAATACCGACATGTTTAAGATACTGGCCCATGTTTTTAAAAGCAACATGATCTTCAACTATCAACATGCTTTTTTCACTTTAGTTCCTGTATTTTAGCATTCTTGCCAAAAAAGGCGCCTGCATATTTTTTACTGCAAATAATATAGAATGGGAGTATTCCTTAATCTAAACCCGAATATGTTGTGCACTTTAGAACGAAATTGGATACCATGGGGACTAAAGAGGGATTGTTCCTAAATAGGGATAAAGATGTGGGCCATTAGATCAGAATATATTTTTAAAGATTCCGATCTAATGGATATCAATCACCATGGACATTTATGTCTTTTGCCCAAAAATATTTGATACTCAGTAGTTAATGTTTCCTTATTTCTAGGCCAATTAATAATTAGTTTCCTCTTTTTAGGAAATTTTAAAAATTGAATCCCTTAATTAATTATCAACATAAGGAATTTAAAAAAACTGTTCACTTTCCCTCCCACTAACCCACGTTCTCCTAGAATCAAAAAATTATTTACTTTCCAATTTCTCTCTAATCTAAACCAAAACAAAAAACAAAATTCCTCCGCCTTCCTCTCCTCTAATCTTCCCACGATCGAACCAGTGAACTAGTAAATCGAATCAGTGAACCAGCAATTTAAACCAGTGTACCGACAATCTAAACCAGTAAACCACCAATTTAAATTAGTGAACCAGCAATCCAAACTACTGAACCAGCAATTCAAACTAGTGAACTCGTAATCCAAACTAGTGAACTAGCAATGAAAACTAGTGAACCGACAATTCAAACTCGCAAAGAAATAATTTAAACCAACAAAATGGCAATTCAAACCAATGAACTAGTTATTTAAACCAATGGACCTGCAATTCAAACCAATGAACTATTCACCTTCCAATTTCTCTATAATCTAAACCAAAACAAAAAACAAAAACAAAATCCCTCCGCCTTCGTCCCCTCTCATCTTCTCACGATCGAACTAGTGAACCAGTAAATCAAACTAGCGAACCGACAATTCAAACCAGTGAACCTACAATTCAAACCAATGGACCACTAATTCAAAACAGTGAACCAGCAATTCAAACTAGTGAATCGGCTATCCAAACTAGTGAAAATTATTTTGTATTATGACTGATGACGGGTACTATTAGGGTTTTGCGTTAAAATATGTATTTAATGTAGAGAGAAAGAAGATATTTAAAGAGAGTTGTCAAATTAGGTGAGTAATTAGGTAGGTGGTTACACACATTTAATAGAGAGAGAATCAACCTTTAGTGATTTGTCTAAATTAGGACAAGGAGAAATTCCTCATGGTATCCACTCACAAAAGCAATCATCAACAATGATTAGATGGTGCCAAAGTCTAGGAAGATTTTTGGGAATCTAAGTAAAAATATTTTCCTATCCAAGTTTTTATTGTATAACGAATTATACAAATGTATTTACCTTTTATAGGTAATTTCTTTTGTGAATATAAAAGACTCGTAATTCAATTTTTGGTAAGTGTAGATAAATCGATTATTTATTTAATATCTCTTTATTAACACTTAGAATTGATTTTTTTCCACAAATAATTTATAAAATAAGCTTAATCAATGAATTTTGCATTGATCTCACAAATATCTTAAATTAAATGATGTGAACTCCAATTAATTAGCTCAAAGTTGTCCACTCACTTAAACTCTAAGTCCAATACACTTAATTATATTTGGTCAATCTTTTCCATTAGTAAAACTAATTCTCCATAAATAATATTTTTCATTAGTTAAAACTAATTCTCAATCTTTATTATTTTTGGAAAAAAAACACAAACCACTCTTATGTGATAATTTTTTTAAAATAATATTTTTCTTTAATCACACCTATACCATTTTACAGAAATTTTACAATAACTATCTTATTTTAACATATACACTATATAAAAATCATATTTGCATAGATAACAAAATCGGTCACTTCGTCGAAATAAATGCTGGGTGCATTAACGGCTAATTGGAAACAACCGAATTTGTGTGGAACTTTTAAATTTCAGAAATGGCGAGAGACAAATTATTTCAATGACTAAGTAGAACTAAATTTATGTGCAATGACTAAGTAGAACTAATAATATTTTCTTAATAAAGGACTTTAAATATTTAATCTGTTACTCGTACTAGTTAGATCAGTCATATGACAAATTACTGTTGCTTTTAACAATATTATTAAGAAGTACTCAATATTTTAAGAGCAGGGATTGACAAATTTTATTATTAAGAAGCAGAGTTCCCAATTGACCAATGTTCATAACTGTTTTTACGAAAAATAAAACGTTTTACAAGAACAAAGAAAAATTCATTTTTGATGTGAACTTGTTGAAAGAGACTTACGACGAGAACTTGCCCTCTGAAAAAGTGAAGAGGTGATGTGCGTTTTCTCTTTATTCGATGGCATGTTCTCGTCAAAAGTTTCAACCGAGCTACGGAGTTTTTAGTCTTGCTCCTTGGTTGATTTTTGTTTGATAAGTCGGTGATGAATGAAGATTTAGAATTCGAAAAGGAATGAATTAGAGAAGTAAAGATGTTGGGCCCAAGCCCATTGGCCTATCCTTAATGGATTTGCTGATGTAAGCGCTTATGTCAGCACCAACATCAGCAAGTCCACATGCCAGTCACGTCGCGCCACATGGCGCTAAGTGGTACCTACTTGCCATGCAAGTATGAGAGATTTTTCCCTATAAATAGTGAAATCCCTGGGACTAATTGAAACTTTTGCCAGTCCAGAATACACTCAGAAATGGAATTACAGTTTAGTCATTGTTAGTTTCGGTAGATAGACGAATAGGTACATTCGTGCAATCTGGGCATCTATTCGTTTCGAACGTGATTGAGCTTCGACCGGCAACTCACTAACAATGTTGTAGGACTTCGCGTGCTCACGCTTCAACAAGTAAGCATCGTTAAATTAGCTTAATTTGTGTTTAATTAAGCTTTATTATTTGTGTAATTATTTGTTAATTACGTACGCGAAAATCAATAATTGGTATCACAGCAGGGTTTGTAACATGTTTTTGTACGTTGTTGAGGTTTTAATTCAATGATTTGAGTTAATTATCGAGTTAATTATATTTTGATTGAAAATTAGAATGCTTTTGAACTTAATCGCGAACTGATTTTGTCAATTGAGCGCCAATCAGATATTTGTTATTCAACTGGGCTATTTTGATTTTTTTGCGAAAGCTTTGGGACTAAAATGTAATTTTCCAGTTCCAAATCCAAAATACTAGCCCTAAATCCCCTATTTTCCCCCAATTCAATCCCAACCAAAATTCGGCATTCTCAACGTCGATGGCTAACACTAATCGACTCTGTTGACAATTCCGAGCACGTTGGTACCATTTTTATGCATCCTCGTTGTCGAAATTGAAAAGTCCAAGCCCCAGGAGTTTTGAACTCCGATGAGGGGAGAATTCGATCCCGAGGTTGAACGGTGGCTCACCGTGACTCGCTGATGACACCACCGTATTCAGGAAAAGAAGGCGAGTCTTTCCCAACCAGTGGTGGTTGGTGACTCACCTCCGTGGGTGAGTTGTTGTGGAAGGCGGTGCGGGGAGGTTTTATGGTCGGGGAGAGAGAAAAAAAGGGAGAAAGGAGAACGGGAGAAGGGTTAATGCCAGGGCCATTTTTGAAATTTTACAAGAATCTGAAAAACCTTAAAGGAAAAAGTACAAAATAAATCCTGTAGTTTTGCGCTTTCTGACATATGATCCTGTACTTCAAAAACGACTAAAAAAGTCCTCACGTTAACTTTGGAGTATCACTTTTAGTCCTCCGAACCTAAATTCGTCTCGAACCTATGGAAAATTACTTTTTCATACCATTTTTTTTACATTTTAGTCTCAAATCCCAAATTCTTTTTCAATTATATTTATTATATCAAAGTAGTATTAAGTTTGGGGTCCACTACTTCTAAATTTCACCAAACACTCAACATCAAAGTCGTAGATCTGGATCTCACGGATCCTCTCATTTTGGAATCGCTCGATTCGGAGTATGTATGCAAAAGTTATGATTTTTCTACCAAAACGCGATGAACTAAGCCTATCAATCGTAACTCTCCTGAAACTCACCCAAAAACGTTCTCCCTTGCGCCGAGGCAACCCACGCGTTCCATGTTTCCCACGCGCTCTCCATCACCCTATCCCATGGTCCCACCCTCCACTCCCTCCTCGCCTGCTCGTCACCCAGCTTGCCCACGTGCTATCTACCTTCGACGACAACCACATCGAGCGACTGGCCTAAATTCACCGATTTTCCATGTTACGCCCCTCGTTAATTTTGTCATGGTTGTGACCGCTAGGTCCAACCATAGGTTGTATTTGTGTCGATTAGTTTTAAAATCGTTTGGCTGAATTCGTCATCCTTTGAGAGAATAAGTGTAACTTTTTCGTGTGGACCCCGATTTGGATGATTCCAAATTGTGTTTGTCTGTGACACGATTGCGTACGACTTTGTTGTTATGTGTTTTGTGGTTTGAGTTAGCGTTTCTGGGTTTTTGGATGAGTTTCGGGAGAGTTGTGATTGATAGGCTTAGTTCATCGCGTTTTGGTAGAAAAATCATAACTTTCGCATACGTATTCCGAATCGATTCCAAAACGAGAGGATCCGTGAGACCTAGATCTACGACTTTGATGTTGAGCGTTTGGTGAAATTTGGAAGTAGTGGACCCCAAACTTAATACTACTTTGATATAATAAATATAATTGAAAAAGAATTTGGGATTTGGGACTAAAATACAAAAAAACGGGATGAAAAAGTAATTTTTCATAGGTTCGGGACGAATTTAGGTTCGGAAGACTAAAAGTGATACTCCGAAGCTAACGTCAAGACTTTTTTAGTCGTTTTTAAAGTACAAGATCATATGTCAAAAAAGCGCAAAACCACAGGACTTATTTTGTACTTTTCTCAACCTTAAATACTCGAACTGATTTTTACAAATCGTTCACTGTATTTTGTAAATTGAATTTCAAATTGGTCCTTTAGAACAAGTTTTTAATTTAATTGAGTCCCAAATTTTGATTTGAATTTATTTTAAATCCTAATTTGGTACTGATTTGGTCTAATTGAATTTCAATTTGGTCCTTATGAACTTGTTTTAATTTTAATTATTCAATTAAAATCTAAATTTTGATTTAAATTTGTTTTAAATCCTAATTTGGTATTAATTTTGTTATTTAATAGAATAAAATTTTTTTATTCAATTCATTTTCAAAATTTTGAATATTTTTTAAAATATGTGATTATTTTAAATTATTTGTATAATTTTTGGAATATGTTCCAAAAATTATAAGATTTATCCATTCATTTTAGCGGCACATTGGAGATTTGAAAATTTATTTTTCAAATCTTTATTTTAAGGAGATATGTGATCTAACCTAAGAAATAATCTAGCATGTGTTGCCAGATACAATGTTGGCCCACACCTGTGTTTGATCTGGGTGAATTTGTATGATATGTATGGATATCTCTGTTATGTTATTTTCTTTTTCATTTGTTGTTTAAGAAAATAATATGTTTGTAATAAGTTTTGTACTTATTATACAACTGTATACTTGTGTTTTTGTATGCGTGTTTATGTACAATGACACTACATGATTAAATCTTGAATGGTAATGGGAAGCACTCTAGCGACCTACTTCGATTTCGAGACTAATCAAAGATTATGTGATTATGGTAAACTATTTCATATTGCCTAAATCAAACTTTCTATATGTATTCTTATATTTTAATAATTCTCTATATAAATAACGGTACCCTCTAGGACAATAATAGCTTAGTTGAACTATGAGCTGAGGCTTAACGGGGACAACTATGATAATTGGAGCATGAAAATTCAATACGTGCTCGAAGAACAAGAGGTTCTCGAGCAGGTATGAATTGTCATGCTTGAGCCTGAACAAGATACAACTGCTCAACATAGATGTAATAGTGATGCCTCGAAGAAGAAGAATTCTACTACTCGTCTGATTTTACTGAGTTCAATGATGGACGATATCACCAGGCAATTTCGTGTTTATGAAACTGCAAAAAAGCTCTGGGATGCCCTTAAAGTGAAATTCAGGAAGCTTTCTGTGTCGAGGCTTCGAGCCTTGATAATAAAGTTTAACACCTTTAGAAGCGTCCTGAAGTCACTATGAGGAAACATCTTAGGATGATGTCCAACATGATCAGTGACCTGGCTGAGGGTTGTCATATAGTTAGTGACGAGCAGCAGATTCAAGCTATCATTTGTTCATTGCCTGCAAGCTGAGAATAAATAAAAATGAACCTTACTCATTCCGACAATCTACATTTGAGGATGTTGCTAGACATCTCGAGCTAAAAGAAGATCATCTTCTAGCTACGAGGTCTTATTCTAAAGCTAATTTGATTAGACAAAATAGCTCCAAGGGAAAGAAAAAGGGAAAAGGCAAAGGAAAGAGTAAGGATTCTTCTATTCCGAAGGTAGCTGACCTAGGAGTCAAAGTAGGTAGCTCAGGGTCGAAAAAGAAGGCATTTAACATTTCAAAGGTGAAATGTTATAACTGCCAGAAGAAGGGGCATTGTGCAAGAGATTGCAATGTGCCTAAGCATGTACATTTAAACTCAAATGTGATTGAGATTAATGCATCTTCTTGTACCCTTCATGCTGAATCACATTCTTTGTGGGTGATAGATTCAGGAGCAACTGACCATGTAGCTAGAGATCAAAGTTCTTTTATTGAATTTTGGAGATTGCCAAATAGAGCAAAGACCATTTTTGTTGGCAATAACTTGTCTTTAAAAGTGAAAGGTATGGGCACCAGCAGTTTACACCTTAGTGGTGGGCATGCTCTCCTTCTACACGACATGTTATATGCTCCAGATATTCATAAGAACTTAGTCTCTATAACTACTTTGATGTCTTTGGGTTTTTCCCTGTTGTTTGGGAACGATATTGTCAAACTATTTTTGGATGATGTGTATTATGGTTGCGATTATAAATCTGATGTCATATTGGATATTGTTCCTAATGATAGTTTTTCTTTAGTCACAAGTTCTAATTCATCACAAGATGATATAAGATTGTCGCATTCTAGACTTGGGCATGTGGGCCAAGATCGCTTAAATCGTCTAGCTAAGGCTAGACTATTAGGTAAAATAGAGTACTAGAAGGAAAGAGTACTAGAAAACCATTCGAAACCGGAATTAGAGCCAAACTTCTATTAGAATTAATTTATTCTGACATAAGTGGTCCAATGAATGTTATGACAAGACATGATGCTTATCATTTCATCACCTTTATTGACGACTGTTCGAGATATAGTCTGATATATCTTATTTCTCACAAGTCAGAAGCATTGAATTACTTCATGACGTATATGAGTTCTCTTGAGAATCAGTAGGATAGAAAGATAAAGGCTTTACGAACTGATCGTGGCCGTTAATATCTTTTAGATGAATTTAATGCATTATGTATTGAGAAAAGAATTGAACATTAGTTGTCCATTCCTTACACACCTCAACAAAATAGAGTGGCTGAAAGAAGGAATAGAACCCTTCTTGACATGGTTAGATCTATGATGGTAGAGGAAAATTTGTCAATTTTGCATTATGGAGATACGCTCCTAACTATCGTATATGATCTTAACCATGTATCATCTAAATCTGTTATAACCATCCCTTATGAAATGCAGAAAAATCGGAAACCTGATCTATCCTATTTTAAGCTATGGGGGTGTGCATCCTATATCCATTCTATCTCAAGTACTTTCAGTAAATTAGGACCAAGAGGTAGAAAAAGTATCTTTATAAAGTACCCTGCAGTATCTAAATGATATGTGTTCATTAGAACTGGACAATGGACATATAACAGAAATTAAGTCACGTGATGTCACTTTTTTGGAGAATGAGTTTCCTAAATTGAAAGAGGTTAGCGATAACCTTGATCTTTACAAAGTAATTGAACCAGAGCCTTCTGAATCTATTCTTCCAAGTGGGAGAATAGAGAAGGAAAGTTGTGACTTTCCATCTCAACGAGGCCTGGAAGAAGTTCATCGTAGTCCTGAAAGGCTTATGATGAATATGATGAATACATGAGAGATATTTATCAAAATTGGAAATTTTGTAGGTCTAGTAGAACTAGCATACATCGCCGATAATTTATTGTTGAAGGTGAGGCTAATGCCTCTTTGATATCACTAAAAAAGTTTGATGATTCAGGTGAAGTTCTACTGACCATACTTCAAGATATAGATGAATCCAGAAATATGTCTGAAGCTCTGTCATCTCCACAAAAGAATGAATGGATTAAAGCTATGGAGGAAGAATTGTCTTCCATGACCAAAAAACAAGTTTGGAACTTGGTTGATCTACCAAAGGGATGTATGGCTATTGGGAACAAGTGGGTTCTCAAAGTCAAATGCAATGCAGATGGCAGTATCGAAAGATACAAAGCTTGTTTAGTTGCACAAGGATTAAGACAACAGAAAGGAATAGACTATGAGGAGACTTTTGCTCCTGTTTTTTGATGAGTGCTTAAAACACTCATTAGTTGTGTCCATTTTCTAGTTTATTATTAGTATTTTAGGTTATTTTATTTAAAGTTTTAGTTATCTTTATCTTAGTTTGGTTTATTTCATGTGTTAGTTGTGATTATTGTTTCTTATTGTATTTTCTTGTGTTTTAGGAGCTAGTTTAGAGGAAATGTGGAGTATGATCAAGCGAAGGCGCAAAGGCATGGACGAGAGCGAGTTCACGAAGCAGAAAAGTGCAGAATCATAAGGTCTGGCACACACCATTGACTTCTGGCGCATGCCAATAGAGCTACAAGCATGAACGACCAAGAGCATTAATGACTGATTGCGAATGACCGAGCATCTGAAGACCTGGCGTACGCCAGGTACGGTTGGCGTACGCCAGACCAGACAGTGACAGGGCTGCCACTTGACTCTTTGAGTGGAAAACATTGGAGGGGACCATGCACTCGGGATTTTTGGTTTTCTTGTGACCATGGCAGATAACTTTGGAGAAGAGGATGGAGAGTAGTTAGGATATTATGTTAATTTACATTTTATTTAACTTTTGACTTTTGTTTTTAGTTAATTAAATGCATTAGTGTAGAAGAGACAAGAGAAAAAGAAAGAGGGAGAGAGGAGAAAGGAGGCAGCCATGAACTTTGGCAATCCTCTGAGAGAGAAACGTGAGGAAAGGAAGGAAAAAGCTTCCTTGAATCTTGTAAATCCTTCTTCTCTTGTACTCTTCCTTTTATTCATTATTGTAAAGCATGTTGTTCTTGTTTATGTTTATGTTGTTCTTATTTAATATGTGTGAGTAGTTGATTTTGTGAGTTTGGTGTCTTGAAACCATATATGTAACAACTATTTAGAGGGTTAAAATCATGAGGAACATGTTCTAACTAACAAACTTAATGCTATGCTAAACTTGCCTGATCACCAAGGATAGAAGTTAGTTTAAACTTGATACCGAAAGGAGATGGCTTAAATGGAAAGGTTAGTTAGATGATTTGTTGGTTTGAGTTAAGATAACTCTTCCTCATAAACTTATTTTCCTTTAAGTGATGCATATAGTTGGTTCTTTGCTGAGTTTAGTTGGTTTTTGGGATCGAAAGAACATCTTACCATCTTAAGCTTAGTTTAGAAGCAAGTTAGACTATTCTAGCGCGAAAGTGTAGTTTGGTTGCCTTTGAAACTCTTGGACCATGTCACGTACATAATAAACTCTCTGAATATGTTGATTATATTAGTTTTAAGTTCACCTTACTCACTTTTGCATATCTAGTTGTTTAAATCTATTTTGATAACCAAACCTTTAAACTAGTCAAGTTCATAATATGTAGATTAGTGATCCGACTTTAGAACAAGTGTTTAATCAAATAATCTTCATAATCTGATCTTAGACAAGTTAGTAAACCAATTAGAAGCCTTAAACTCAGTCCTTGTGGGACGATATTCCCGTATTTACTCATTGCTACAACTCTGTTGGAAATTCTACTATTTTGGCGTACGCCAAGTGTGACTGGCATACGCCAGATTTGGCCATCCGAGGCCTAAAAATCCCACATTAGGAAAGTTGGCGTACTCTAACTCGATTGATTCGTTGAACCTGGCGCACGCTAGGTAGAGTTGGCGTACGCCAGGTTGTCCAGACAGACGACTTGTCGTTCCTTTAATAAGAAACCAGCAGAGTACTTACTGCCTAAGTAGGTGCGGGGGACAAATTGGCGCCGTTGCCGGGGACCGAGTTTTAAACGCTCGATTTGGTGAACAAACTTGGATTAGGAAAATTTTTATTTTTATATAATAATATAATATATATATAATAATACTTAAAAAAACTAAAAAAAAATTAGAGTTAATTTTTAAAGTTACTTGCAACACAAGTCACTTGCAAAGGAAGATAGGTGCATGCCCTTAACCCGTTCCACCAAAAATCTTCCGTTAGAATTTGAAGTGGACATTACTCGACTAGAAAGGTGATTGTGCAAGGAGAAAAGAGAAACAGAAAAGATGGATCAAAGGCAAGAAGGACAAGGAGCTGAAGCTCAAGCTCCTAGAAGATCTTTAATGGACCATGGAAAACCAACTTATGAGGGAGCAAAAACTGGAATACAGCGGCCATCTGTTGAGGCTAATCACTTTGAAATTAAGCCGGTCGTGATTCATATGCTTCAAGCATCGGGTCAGTTCTATGGACTGCCTAATAAAGACCTAAATGACCAAATTTCATAAAATTAGCTGATAACTTCAAGTATCCTAGAGCATCTGATGATGCCGTAAAGATTAGGATGTTTCCATACACACTCAGGGATAAGGCTAAACTTTGGTACAAGTAACTTAAAGGTACTCCAATAATCACTTGGGAGGAACTGGCAAATGCTTTTCTTGACAAATATTTCCCATATTCAAAGACAAGCAAGCTAGTTAAGGAAATTACCAACTTTGAACAATATGAAGGTGATTCTTTGAGTGAAACTTGGGAAAGATTTAAGGAGTTACAAAGGAGTTGCTCGCACCATGGTTTATCGGAGGAGTCGTTGCTCAAAACTTTTTATTTTAGCCTTTTCCCAACAACCATGGGAACAGTTGATTCTGCCTCTAACAAAAAATTTTTGAGAAAGGAAAGAGGTGAAGATCACCATATTTTGGAAGAGTTGGCAGCAACCAACAGGATAGTCGCAAATGAAAGAAGAAAGCAACCAATGAGAGAACTGAGAGAACTAACTGAGCGAAGCAAAAAGAGAGGAATAATTGAACTTGATGCTTCCTCATCATTTCAAGCTCAATTGGATGTGATGGCAAAGCACTTACGAGATTTGACTGTAAACAAAGTTGATGATGTTGCTATCCAACATAATTGTGAAGCTTGTGGCAACATTGGCCATGAAATTAGTCAATGTGGATTGATGAACCAACAAACTGAGCCAGTCAATTTTGTTAGTGGTCAAGGACAAGGAGGAAACCAAATGAGGAATAACCCATATTCTTTAATATATAACCCTAGATGGAGGAATCATCCTAACTTCTCATGGAAAGACCGAAGCAATGACGACAATATGGCAATTGTTCCTGATAAAGGACTGCCTTTATGTGCCCAGCAACAAGGACCACCACCTGGTTTTCAACCACGTGGATTTTTAGGAGAAAGAATATGGGCCCTAGAAGAGAGATTTGAGAAGGTGGAGAAGTTCATCCAACAAACTGGAGAATCATCCACTAACCAAAGTCAAATATTGAAGGCCTTGGCAAGCCAAGAAGCAAGGCAAAATAATTTGGAACAATTCCTTAAGGGGCAAGCAACTGCCATGCGCAACATGGAAGTACAACTTGGGAAAACTGCAAAGGCAAATGCCCAAAGAGCTTCAGGCTCTACAGAAGAAAATCCTCGAGGCCACGTAAATGCGATCGCCTTAAGAAGTGGAAAAGAATTAGCTTCTCAAACAATCAATGAGAAGGTTAAAGAAACTAATGTTGTGGTCCCCAATCAAGACACAGTTGAAGAAGTTTCGAATGAAAAAGTCTCGCAAGAGGAAGTTGCGGAGGAAGAAGAAATTAATATACCACCACCACCAAAGATTCCCATTCTACCTTATCCTCAGAGAGTAAAGAGAAAGACAGGAATGGATGAGAAATTTCTCCATTTTATGGAGAAAATGAAGGATATACAGATTAGTGTCTCTTTTCCTGAGATGCTAGATCAAGTTCCACACTTTGCCAAGTTTCTAAAGGAACTCGTCACGAAGAAGAGAAAGTGGGAAGATAAAGAGACAGTCGCCCTCACGGCAGATTGTAGCTCTCTAATTTCAAAGAACCTTCCTACTAAGCTTCAGGATCTTGGGAGTTTCACTATTCCCAGTTTTATTGGTGACATTAAGTTTCCAAAGTGTTTATGTGATTTAGGCGCAAGCATCAACTTGATGCCTTTGTCTACATTTCGGAAACTAGGACTATGTGATGTTAAGCCAACTTCAATGCTTCTCCAGTTGGCAGACCAAACTATAAAGAAACCATTTGGTATGGTTGAAGATGTCCTGGTAAAGATTGACAGGTTCATCTTGCAGTTGACTTTGTGGTTCTAGATTTCTCAGAGGACAAGAACTGTTCACTAATTTTTGGCAGACCCTTCCTTAACACAGCACACGCATTGGTTGATGTGCATAATGGTAAATTGGTTCTCCGAATTAGAGATGAAAAGATTGAGTTTAACATGACAAGTGTGATGCGTCATCTGCTTGATGAAGGGATGTGCATGAAAATCGACATTGTAGATGAATGTATTCTCTAATTCTGCAAGGAAAATATCTCTAAAATTGAGGATAAGGGACAACAAGAAGAAGAGGAAGAAATTATGGAAGAAGTAAAGGAGGAAGTCGACAAAAAAGGTATGCTTGAGGAGTTGGAAATTCATTTGAAATATCAAACTCCACCCTCAATTGTGAAGGCTCCATCCTTGGAGTTGAAAGAGCTACCCTCTCATCTAAGGTATGCATTCTTAATAGAGGGAGGGAGATTACCAATTATAACCTTGAATAAGCTCTCCAAGGATGAAGAGGATTAAGTGCTCGCAATTGTGAACAAAAGGATTAAAGCAATTGCTTGGCCAATCTCCAACATCAAGAGGATAAGCCCAGAAATTGTGATGCACCATATTCACATGGAGGATGGAGCAAGACCGAGAGTAGATCAACAAAGGAGACTTAATCCTAACATGAAAGAGGTTGTGAAGAAGGAGGTGATCAAGTTTCTAGAAGCCGGAATTATTTATCCAATTTCGAATAGTGAATGGGTTAGCCCAATCCATTCTATCCCCAAGAAAGGGGGAATGACAGTGGTAATCAATGAGGAGGGCGAGCTCATTCCAATACGAACTGTGACTAGTTGGAGGGTGTGTGTTAACTACAGAAAATTGAACGATGCCATACGAAAGGATCATTTCCCTCTGCCATTCATTGATCAAATGTTGGAGAGGATAGCGGGGTATTCTTACTATTGCTTTTTGGATGGGTACTCAGGGTACAACCAAATTGCAATATACCAAAGAGATCAAGAGAACTCATCTTTCACATGTCCGTTCGGTATTTTTAGAATGCCTTTTGGATTAAGTTATGCCCCAACAACATTCTAACATTGCATGGAGTCTATCTTTTGGGAGATGAATGAGAAGATCATGGAAATCTTCATGGATGACTTCTCTGTATTTGGAAACTCATTTGATCATTGTTTGGAAAATCTTGACAAAGTATTGGAGAGATGTGAGGAAAAGAATCTTGTGCTCAATTGGGAAAAATGCAATTTTATGGTAGATGATGGAATAGTTTTGGGGCACAAGATTTCTAAAGTTGGAATGGAAGTGGACAGAGCTAAGACAGAGGCGATAGAGAAGATGATTGTACCAACCATAGTTAAAGGAATTAGAGCCTTTTTGGGTCATGCAGGATTTTATAAAAGATTTATCAAAAACTTCTCTTTAATAGCAAAGCCTCTGACAGATTTGTTAGTTAAGGACGTGTCCTTTAACTTTGACGAGAAATGTCAGAAGGCATTTGATTCTCTGAAAAAGGCTCTAATAACAGCACAGGTTATTTCATCACCGGACTGGAAACTTCTATTTGAGTTGATGTGTAATGCAAGTGACCAAGCTTTGGGTTGTGTGCTTGGACAGAAGAAAGAGGGAAGCTACATGTAATCTACTATTCTAGTAGAGTATTGGTAGGGGCTCAACTCAATTATACGACTACAGAGAAAGAGTTACTTGCAGTCGTCTATGCTTGTGACAAATTCAGAGCATACTTGCTTGGTTCAAAAGTGATAGTCTATACAGACCATGCAGCTTTGAAGTATTTATTTTCAAAGCAAGATGCCAAACCTTGCTTGATGCGCTGGATTTTGTTACTACAAGAATTTGACTTGTCCATTAAGGACAAGAAAGGAGCAGAAATATTGTCGCAGATCATCTTTCTCGGTTAGAGAAAAGCAACAGAATGGAAAGAGATAGAAAGATAAAGGAAGAGTTTCCTGATGAAACTCTAATGATGATGATGAGTAGAGTGGAAGCTCCCTGGTATGCTGATTATGCCAACTTTTTAGTTGGAGAAATTATTCCTACAGGCTTGAGTTATCCTCAAAGGAAAAAATTCCTAAGAGATGCTCAAATGTTTGTTTGGGGTGATCCATACCTCTTTAAGAGATGTAATGATGGGATGCTTCGAAGGTGCATTACCGATTGGGAAATAGCTAATGTTTTAAAGCAGCGTCATAACACTCCTTACTCAGGTCATTATAGAGCAACAAGGACTGTGGCAAGGGTATTTAAATGCGGATTCTATTGGCCGTACATATTTAAAGACGCATGTACCTATGTGGAATAGTGTGATCGCTGCTAAAGAATGGGCAATATCTCAAAAAGAAATAAGATGCCTTTATCTGGAATTTTGGAAATTAAGCTCTTTGAGATTTGGGGATTGGACTTTATGGGACCTTTTCCCACATCGTATGGTAACAAGTATATCTTAGTTGGAGTTGACTACGTTTCAAAGTGGGTGGAAGCTTTAGCGTCACCTACAAATGATGCTAGAGTTGTTATTCGATTTCTTAAGAAACTATTCTAGAGATTTGGTGTACCTATAGCAATTATCAGCGATGGAGGATCACACTTCTGTAAGAAACCATTCGAAGTCTTGCTAAAAAGATATGGGGTAATGCATAAGGTGGCAACACCTTATCATCCCCAAACAAGCGGACAAGTTGAACTTTCCAATCGAGAGCTTAAAAAGATTCTAGAAAAGACGGTCGGATCGGCTAGGAAAGATTGGTCGAACAAGCTTGATAACGCCTTATGGGCATATCGAACGACATTCAAAACTCCAATAGGAATGTTGCCCTACAGACTTGTTTATGGCAGGGCTTGCCATCTTCCTGTGGAACTTGAGCATCATACATTTTGGGCCATCAAAACCCTTAATTACTATTACAAAAAGGCCGGTGAATGCAGAATTCTCCTACTTGTAGAGTTGGAAGAAATGCATGATTTAGCATTCGAAAGCTCAAGACTCTATAAGGAAAGGACAAAGAGGAGACATGATGCCCACATTATTAAAAAAGATTTCAAGAAAGGGCAACATGTTCTTCTCTACAATTCGCGATTGAGACTTTTCCCTGGGAAACTCAAATCTAAGTGGAGCGGACCATATCAAATTGTCAAGGTATACCCTTTTGGGGCACTTGATCTGCAATATAACAAAGGGATAGTTTTCAAGGTTAACTGTCAAAGGTGCAAAATCTACCTTGGTGGGGACATCATTAACCAAATTACGAAAGTGCAATTGGTTAATATGTTGTCCAATGCATGAACATGAAAAAAGTCAAGCTGACGACTTTAAATTAGCATGTTTAGGATTTTTATTTTAATTATTTTTCACCTTTATTATTTTACTAATAGGATTTATGTCATCTTTTACGTGTAGAGAATAAAGAGGAAGAATGCTGTGCTCAAAGTACATAAGTTTAGTGCATTTCTTAGTCAAGAAAAAATTTCCAAGAGACATTTGCATTATCATTCTTGGTACGGCAAAAGAAACATTGAGGATTGAGCGCCATGACCTTTTTCATAAGATACACTCCACACAATTTGTGAATACCGTGAGAATAAGAGGTAACTCGAATAGGTTTAAAGCCAAAAGAGTTGCAAAGAAAGGAACTAGTACATCATGGTACAAAAATTGTAAGTTGTGCATGTTGCAAAGGTTAGAGTTAGATCTGTAAATATAGTGGTCCTCTTTTACCTGCAGAGATTAAAGAACATGATGTTTTGTGCCAAATATACATGTTTAGTAAGAGTCTTAGTCTTTAGGAAAATCCCGATAGATGTGTGCCTGATAATTTTGAAGCAAGCAAAAGAGATGTTGAGACTCGAGAGATGCAAAGAGAATTTAGAGAGACATTCGAGAGGAACATCGAAGTGTGCGTAGAGAAGAAGGATGGCAAGATTTGTGTTCTGTCACATATGTGGAAAGTTGGAGCATAACGGTGTTTGTAGCAAACATAGTACAATTTTGCAAAAAGAGCGAACTGTCCTATTGCGTCAAGACCCCGTTAAGCTTCAGACTGAAAGGGTTGCGAGACCAAAAAGTTTGTCTTGGTACACGATTAAGGAGCTGTGTGAGCAGTGGATAACGAAGTTGCACCTTTGATGGTGATTGCATCAGAGATAGTACTATACGCCAACTGAACGACTGTGCTAATATGTCATGACCTCTTTAAGCTTCGTGCCGAAAAGGTCACAATAATTGAAAATCTGTCAAAGATATGACCCATCAGAATAGGATGTCTGGTTTTCAAGCTTTCCAGGAACGCAGCGTAAATAAAAGCCAAAAAAATATAGAAAAAAAAAAATTAGTTTAGATGTACATTTGTGTGCTGGTATCATAATTTATAAGTATGAGTGTTTGATTAGTTAGTTAGCTTAGATAGAATGTAAATAGCAAAAGGTATTTTCACAAAAACGCATCGCCTGGTGCAAGCCAGAAATTATTAGCGTATGCCAATTATGCCTGAGAAGAAGATCTGGCTGGCGTACGCCAGTTCTGGTTGGCGTACAGCAGGTAGGTCAAAATGGGGCTATAAATTCGGCAACAGCCAATTTTTTGCCACAAATCACCACCCTTCCAAATTCTCCACTCGATACAGAAACCTCGCATGAGCCCAAGCCTACCCAACATCCAAGACACAATACCCAGCTCCCGAAACACATTTCAGGATGTCAGGAGCTGAAGGATCTAGCCGGGTCAACAGGAGGAACATAAGAAAGTGCGCGCGGACACCTACATTATTGGGTTCAGATTCCTCATCAAATCAACCTAGAGACATCCGCCACTGCTATAAAGCTCCCTTCGCAATCTTCTATGACTGGGAGGGAAAGGTACCGACAATTCTCTAAACTTACTACCTTGAGTCATTTCGAGATTTATTGGGATGACATGAGAATCTTAGGAGTAGTTGATGAGTTGACTACAGCGGTCGAGAAGTTAGGTTGGGGATATTTCACTGAGAGAGGCATTTTGGCTAGGCAAGAACTAGTGCTAGAGTTCTACTACACCTTGCAGATTGAGGTGAATAGAGGTTCATTCACTACACGTGTTTTTGATACTGAATTTATAGTGGATGAAAGTGAATTCAATTTCCTGTTTGACCTTAACTTTGGAGGGGGGACTTTAGATTTCAAATCTACTAGTCAAGCCCACCGAGCATGGCATAAAATTACTGGATTTGAGAGATATAAGTTGGAGAGGGCACCTAATCCGCTAATTAGAGAACCACATTTAGGAATCCTCAATCGCTTTATGACTCTGACCTTCTGTGTTCAATGGGAAGAGTCTAAAGTGTTCCGATCTTAGCTATATGCCATCGACTGCCTCCGCCACGACATTAGGTTTAACACATGCCATGGTTGTTGACTGCTTTGCACATTCGATTAGCGATAGGGAACCTAAGTATCTGTACTTAGGTCATATCATTTCTCGTATTGCATTTCACTATTTTCCTGAGAGATTTTCAGAGTACCAAGGGTCATATGTGGAGCCAATATCTCTTGACATCAACAAACTCAACAATAGCAAGCTAATTAAGAGGACAATAACAAGGGATGGTGAAGAGATAGTGCAGTACAAGCAATGGGAGGAGCACCAGACGATCCTAGCTACCCTTACCAGGTTGGGCCTTCCACTGCCGGCGTAAGAGCTGGACCCTTAGGAGTAGGACCAGGAGGAAGAGGAGTATCATGCTGAGGCTGGACCCAGCCATCAGTCTCCACGCCCACAGGTAGATCTTCATGACCAGTTTTTTGTGATGCAGTTACAGCTACAGGGCTATGGAGACCAGCTTTAGGGATATGGCATCCAGCTTCAGCATGTGATGTCATCGATTGCTCATATTGAGGAGCACCAGAGAGTTCAGATTGAGGAGCAGCACATGTTTTACGCCGAGCAGCAAGCATTCATGGAGCAGCAGAGGGAGCACGCAACATGGATGCGACAATAGGCCGAGAACTTCGACGCTAGATTCATGTTTCCATCACAGTCTCCACCACAGCCTCTAGCACAGGATTGGCATGGAGTTCTTACTTCCTTAGTTTTTTATTTATCTTATTATCTTTATTTGTTTGCTCTTTTGTATGTTAGATTTTTTATTAAATGTGTTTGTTTGCTTATCTTTGCTTTTGATTTCTTGCATGTTTGTGTTTTTTTTTATTTTTGTGTGATATTTGTGTTTTTGTATGTGTGTATTAGACACCTTGAGGACATTGTGTCATTCAAGTGTGGGGGAGGGTTCCTTCTAGGAATCTTTCTTGTTAGGATGTTTAGCGTGTCTAGGACGTGTAGGTTTAGACTTGGCATGAATTTTTCAAAAATTTGACCCCCCTCAAAAATTTTCAACTTGTGTTAGAATTTTATCATACTCTTAGTTAAGGATTTAATTTGAGCACAACGCCTAGGAATTAGTAGGAACCTCACACTCTATTGTTTAAGCGAGTAGTTTTACTATGTAGACTAGACTAGAGGGTTTATGAGTGTACCTTGTGAGGATTTGAGCTGACAGATGAGACACCAGTCTCTATTTTTCATGAGGTACATACTAGTGTTAGTTAATCGAGGCATACTACTATTACTTATCGTGGTCTAGGTTGCATGGAAGTTGTGAGAAGAAAGGGCATTCTTTGATATTTGAGCCTAGAGCCTTAGAGCCAAAATCCTTTATTGCCGTTTGCGTAAAACCATTTGAGCCGAGCCTTTTTATTGATCTTAGATGAGGAAGCCAACTTTGAGCCTATTATCTATCACCATCCCTACCTTTGACCATCCGATTCGAGAATACATAGGTTGCGCATGTTGGGGATGTATTTTATTAAGAGTAGCTGGTATCTGAAACCGACTTGGGGTATATGGTTAGGATTGTTTTTACGGTAAATGACATATTGAGAAGCCAAGTTTGCCTAGACATGTGTAGTTTTTATAGTGTGTTGAATTCTAAAAAAATAAAAAAAAAAGAGAAAAAGAGAAAGTCAAGAAAAAGAAAAAAAGTGAAAAGAAAAGAAAAAGAATGTGAAATTGAATAAGCATAAGTTTCTAGGCAAAACTTGGGCTTCTAGGTCTTAGCATATTGGGATATTGGGAGAGTTTACTTTTATTGTACTTGGTGAGGATGTTTTAGATTAGACGAGTGACTGATTAGTTCATGTATCAAGTCCTCGGATTGGGTGGTTTAGCCAATATCCATATATTTTTACCTCACCCTGACCTTCAGCCCCATTACAATCCAATGAAAAAGTCCCCCTATCATTGACAACCATTGTGACTTTTAAATAATGCTGAGTAGGACGTAGGATGCTTTGAGATGTTGACCTGTATGCGAGTGATAGGAAAGTTGACCATACACACTACATGAGTGAAACACTTTACTATCCTCGAGAGTTTAACCTTCTAGTGTCTTTTACATAGAGTCAACACTTGTTTAAATAATAGAGTGTCGAGGTGTCTGCAAGTTTGTAGTGTTTTGCGCTTTGAATTGATGAACTAACTAGGTTTATGATGAGATTCTGATATAAGTTGATGATTTTGAGGGAGGTTAAGTTTTGATCGAGTCTTGCCAAGCCTTTACCTCATTTTGTGTTTGTATGTGTTTGTGTGATTTTTGTTTAGTTTGTATCCGCATTTGAGTTTTGCTTGGGGACAAGCAAAGATTCAAGTGTGGGGATGTGATGAGTGCTTAAAACACTCATTAGTTGTGTCCATTTTCTAGTTTATTATTAGTATTTTAGGTAGTTTTATTTGAAGTTTTAGTTATCTTTGTCTTAGTTTGGTTTATTTCATGTGTTAGTTGTGATTATTGTTTCTTATTGTGTTTTCTTGTATTTTAGGAGCTAGTTTAGAGGAAGTGTGGAGTACAATCAAGCGAAGGTGCAAAGGCACAGATGAGAGCGAGTTCATGAAGTGGAAAAGTGCCGAATCACAAGGTCTGGCACAAGCCACTGACTTCTGGCACACGCCAATGGAGCTATGAGCATGAACGACCAAGAGCATTAACAAATGATTGCAAACAACCGAGCATCTGAAGACCTGGCGTACGCCAGGTACGGTTGACGTACGCCAGACTAGATAGTGACAGGGCTGCCACTTGACTCTTTGAGTGGAAAACATTGGAGGGGACCATGCACTCGGGATTTTTGGTTTTCTTGTGACCATGGCAAACAACTTTGGAGAAGAGGGTGGAGAGTAGTTAGGATATTTTGTTAGTTTACATTTTATTTGACTTTTGACTTTTGTTTTTAGTTAATTAAGTGTATTAGTGTAGAAGAGACAAGAGAAAAAGAAAGAGGGAGAGAGGAGAAAGGAGGTAGCCACGAACTTTGGCAATCCTCTTAGAGAGAAACGTGAAGAAAGGAAGGAAAAAGCTTCCTTGAATCTTGTAAATCCTTCTTCTCTTGGACTCTTCCTTTTGTTCATTATTGTAAAGCATGTTGTTCTTGTTTATGTTTATGTTGTTCTTATTTAATATGTGTGAGTAGTTGATTTAGTGAGTTTGGTGTCTTGAAACCATATATGTAACAACTATTTAGAGGGTTAAAATCATGAGGAATATGTTCTAACTAACAAACTTAATGCTATGCTAAACTTGCCTGATCACCAAAGATAGAAGTTAGTTTAATCTTGAGACCGAAAGGAGATGGCTTAAATGGAAAGGTTAGTTAGATGATTTGTTGGGTTGAGTTAAGATAACTCTTCCTCAGAAACTTATTGTCCTTTAAGTGATGCATATAGTTGGTTCTTTGCTGAGTTTAGTTGGTTTTTGGGGTCGAAAGAATATCTTACCATCCTAAGCTTAGTTTAGAAGCAACTTAGACCATTCTAGCGCGAAAGTGTACTTTGGTTGCCTTTGAAACTCTTAGACCATGTCATGTACATAATAAACTCTCTGAATATGTTGATTATATTGGTTTTAAGTTCACATTACTCAGTTTTGCATATCTAGTTGTTTAAATCTTTTTTGATAACCAAACCTTTAAACTAGTCAAGTTCATAATCTGTAGATTAGTGATCCGACTTTAGAACGAGTGTTTAATCAAATAATCTTTATAATCTGATCCTAGACAAGTTAGTAAACAAATTAGAAGCCTTAAACTCGATCCTTGTGGGACGATATTCCCGTATTTACTCATTGCTGCAACTCTGTTAGAAATTCTGCTGTTTTGGCATTCGCCAAGCGTGACTGGCATACTCCAGATTTGGCTATCTGAGGCCTAAAAATCCCACGACAGGAAAGTCAGCGTACTCTAACTTGACTGATTTGTTGAACCTGGCGGTGCCATGTAGAGTTGGCGTTTGCCAAGTTGTCCAGACAGACAACATGTCATTCCTTTAATAAGAAACTAGCAGACTACTTAGTGCCTAAGTAGGTGCGGGGGACATTGTTAGATTCACGTCCATTAGGGTTATTTTGTCGCTAATATGAATCTAGAATTACATCAAAGATATTAAGACTACTTTTCTTCAGAGAGAACTGGATGAAGAAATCTATATGATTCAGCCAGAGGCTATATCCAAAAAGGTTGCGAACAAAAAGTTTGCAAATTAATTAGATCAATTTATGGCCTTAAGCAATCATCTAGACATTGGTATATTCGTTTTCATAATACTATCATGGCAAATGATTTTCTTATGATAGACGAAGATCATTTTGTGTATATCAAGTGATCTAGTAAGAAATTTGTCATCATCACTTTGTATGTTGATGACATTCTCTTAGTCTCAAATGACATGGGACTGCTTGTCAAAATTAAAAATTAGTTTTCTTCCAATTTTGATATGAAAGATATGGGACAAGCTGATTACATACTTGGAGTTAAGATTTCAAGGAATCACTCGAAAAGAATATTATCTCTTTCACAAGAGACATATATTCGTAAGTAGTAGAACGTTTCAATTGTGATAATAGCAATCCAAAGTATGTTCCATTAGTAAAAGGTCATAAATTGAACAAAGACCAATGTCCAATCACAGTTGAACAGAAAAAGAATATGGAAAAGATTCGTTATGCCAATGCGGTTGGATGTCTTATGTTTATGATATTGTGTACGAGACTTGATATCTACTATGCTGTGGGCATTGTAAACAGATATCAATCCAATCCTAGTATGTCTCACTAGATAACTGTCAAGGGAATTTTAAAATATCTGAATGCCATGATAGAATATTCCCTATGTTATCAAGGTAGAGACCTGAAGCTAAAGGATACATTGATGCTGATTGAGGGGGGTGACGTGGACAAAAAAAAAATCTACATCCGGTCGATGGAAGCCAAAACAGTCTTGCATATCCCTTTTAACGATCAAAGCCGAATATGTAGCTTCAGCTTATGCTGTACAGGAGGTAGTATGGTTGAAGAGATTCTTGAGTCACCTGTCCCTGATTAACTCAGTGGAACCAGTCTGTTTATTCTAAGATAATGAAGTAGCTATAGCTTATGCTAAGGATCCGCGTTTTCATAGCAGTGAAACACAAAGAGTTGTGTATGAAACATATATCTACACAAGATATGATTGTAGATCTAATAACCAAAGCATTATCTCAAAAAATGTTCGAGAAACATGTAAAGTCATTAAGTTTGTGACAGTTTCAATTTTAAATAAAGAAGTTATATTTTTGGCAATATGAATAATCTTGTGTAACATGTCAGACAGAAAAGTAGCCCACTCACACGGGTGTTTACCTCAGTGGGAGTAAAATGTGTTGATTCTTGATTGAGATGAGATAGCTGTTGGATATTTTAGGTGTACAATATCCTACGGCGATAATGCCATCTTGTAGAAGAAGCAAGATTTGTAATGGGATAAAGTAATGAGTTACTATATTTGGATTATCTATAATTCATATGATAAAAATTAAGTGGAACTTATCATACCCTCTGTCTTAAAGCCTAAAGTTAAGCTGTGGCTATGACTTTAGTATGGTGTTGATTGACATGTGTTCCTATAAAATGGAATTTACACCATAACACGAGAATGTGTATCTTGTGTACTATACGCCCATCGGATGGGATAAAAATGTTCATTGATTTCATAATCTCTGGTCTGAGACTGCGTGTCGAGAACTGTAGTTTCCAATATTTGCCCTTAAGATCCTAAACATATTTTGGATGTGTGATTTAGAGCTGCTAGCTTAGAAAGTCCATAAAAAGGTCATGACATATTGATTCGACCTGGCAGGGCTAACTAGAAAAGCAGGCTAAATTATTATGGAAAGAATATTGTTAAGGGAGAAAGAACTCTGTCCATCACATTTCGAGATTCATTATTCAGGTGCACCAATTGTATTGAAAAGTTCAATAGGGAACACGAATAAAATTGTTTGAAATCATTGTGTGAAAAATGGAATATGACATGAGTCCTGGGGTAAAAGCACACTTTATTATATGTGAGATGTCGAGATATTACTATTTAGTTAGCTCGTGTGTTGGTACTTCTGAATTTTGGCTCAACATACTCGACGTGTGGTAGTCCCACAAAATCCTATAAATCGTTATCCGTACATTGTTGATTCAACGCTGATTGAGTAGAAATCTGGTGGACTTTTGGGCCCACATTGCATCCATTGTTGATTGTGATCAATAATGAATGAGTGGGAGATTGTTGAGCCCAAGCCCATTGGCCCATTCTTAATGGACTTGCTGATGTAAGCACTTACGTAGTGCCAACATCAGCAAGTCTACATGGTAGCTTGCATGGCAGGGGCCAGCCACATCATGCCACGTGGCGCTAAGTGACACCTACTTGCTATGCAAGCAGGAGAGATTTTTTCCTATAAATAGGAAAATGCCTGGGACCAATTGAAACTTTTGCCACTCCAGAATACACTCAGAAATAGAATTACAGTTTAGTCACTATTAGTTTTAGTAGATAGACAAATAGGTACATTCATGGAATCTGGGCATCGATTCATTTCGAATGTGATTGAGCTTTGACTGGCAACTCACCAACAACGTTGCAGAACTTCGCGTGCTCACGCTTCAACAAGTAAGCGTTGTTAATTTAGCTTAAGTCTCATTTAATTAAGCTTTATTATTTGTGTAATTATTTGTTAATTACGCACGCGAAAACCAACAAAAGGACAACAAATATAATTTAGCACAGTTATGCGAACCCATCAGCATGAGTTGAAATGAAACTAGATTATCTTTTTATTATTAAAATTATGCAAAATCCTAAAGAAACTACCATAAGTATTAACACTAATTGATACATGGTGTCCAAGAGCCAAGTCTTAACGTATCAGAGGAAACGGAGTATGTTATTCCCATAAATTTCATTGCTTATTAACCAATATTAAATTTACCACATTTTCAGTGATCAATTTAAACGTTTAACCACATCTTTATCGCGTGAAAATATTCAATAAAATACAAACAAGACATCTTCCGGATTTCTTTATTAAATTCGATTAAAAGTAATGCATTAAATTCGTAGAAATCTGTTGGATTAATGAGCAAATAGTTGCTTCTGGAAAAAGGGCAAATAGTAGTATACCGAACCACTTGGTACCAGAAAAAATATCTAAATGAGAGTCGACCCATTTATGCTCTGACTTGGGAACTGTGTTAATGTTCCCCTGCCTCCTCCTCCTCTGTCCTCAGCTTCTTCCTCCTTTCTCCATCTTGCTTAGTCTTTCACCTAATCTTCGGCTTCGTTCGGTCTCTCTCCGGCTTCGTCCGACCTTACTCCGGCTTCGTCCGGCTTCTTTCTCCTCCTTCTCCTTCTTCCTACCCACGCCTTATCTTCCCCCTCTTTCCCTTCCTTTTCTGACCCCTTCCTTCCCGCCCCGTGCTCCTCCACCTTCCCCCCCTCATCTCCTCACTTCCCCTCCTCCTGACCTCCTTCAGCCTCCGCCTCGCCCAAGCCGTCCTCCCGTCCACCTCGACCTCGCCTCTGCCGTCCACCAGCCGTCCACCTTCCCCTCCACCAACCGTCCACCTCGACCTCCACCTTCCTCTCTACCAGCCGTCCACCTCGTCCTTGTCTCTGCCGTTCAGCTGCCCACCAGGCCTCGCCTCTGCCTCGCCCTGGCCGTCCTGGCTGTCCACGTCCTCGCCTGCGCCTCGCCTCTGCCATCCTGGCCGTCCTGTCCTCGCCTTCGCCTCGTCTCTGCCGTTCAGCCGTCCTCCAGCCCACGCCACCGCATCGCCTCAGCTGCCTTGGCCGTCCTCGCCTCCTCCGTCCTACCCATCTAGTCAGTCCCCAACCTCGCCTCCTCCGTGCTTCGCCTCCACTGTCCTTCTGCTCCGAGTGTAGCTGCTGATGCTGTCGGTTGATTTCGGCCCCGGGGGGTTAGGGTTGCTGAGTGTGTGGTTCGTGGCGTTGGGGAGGTTGGGTGTGTGGGCCTTTTGCTTGTTGTTTGTTGGGCTTGGTTGTATTATGTTTATTGGGCTTGTTTGCCTGATGCTTTCTGGGCCTCTTTGTTTTCTGCTTGTTAGGCTTCGTTATTTTTTCCTTTCCCTTGGTTGTTCTTTGTTTCCGCTTTTGTCGGCTCTGTTTTCCTTTCGAATTTTGCTGCTTGTCCAATGGGTGTGGGAGGAGAAATTTGTCTCGGTCGATTCACGTCGACCTTGGCTCTCTGCTGAGTGTATCTTGTATACACTCAGTTGCCCTCTCGACTTTGTCTTGAGGTTTTCTTACCGAACTTCGTTTCGGCAGATTTCGCCTCGATCGATGGTCTTTGGACCTTTTCGATCGCCCTTCGCCCCCGTCCTGTGCCTCCTTGCACTTGTTGGATCGGTTTCAATTTTTGATCGGCTTTCCTTTTTTGTGCTTGCGATCTTTTTGTATCGCCTTGTAATCTCGTTTATAATATAATGTGTGTGTGTTTTACCCCCTAAAAAAAAAACCACTTGGTACCAGCACATCTGTTGTCCACGATACCACGGCAACCGCAGTTAGAATACAAGAACGTCAGCGATGATCTATTTTGCACTTTTTTCACGTTGTTACTATATTAAAATCTTGAAGTTCTCAGATCCTAATATTATTATGGTATGATAATTTAATTTAAAAAGTTGCGTTTCCATAAAAGTTCGTATAATTACAAAATTTATCTTGGGAAAGAGGAAATATCATACGTAACCCGGGTGTTAACGGTAGTACGTGGCAAAGGAGCTACATCAGAAAATTCGACGTGTTGGCCGAAGAAGCTAAGGTTCTTGCTAAATGGATTGCACTAGTGGACAAGTTCTAATTGTTAGTTCCTTGAATCATGTTTATTCTTATGGCAAAATTACACTTCAATATTTTGTGTTCGCGTACGAAATCATATGAATACAATATAGTTTGAAATATATTAATTAATGCAAATATTTAATATTTTAAGTAGTTCCTATTTTTTTATAATGCTCAAATAATCAATAATAGGTCTCGATCATATGTTACTAGAATTTAGATTGTCAAATACCTCCAAGTTTCGTCTCCCTTCATAATATGGTAACATTTCTCTTAAGAGATGTGGTCAAGATCGAAAAAATATCATTTTAGACAAATTATTATAAAATAGAAATTTTTTTTTTCTAAAAATATTAAAATTTTAAATTTTAAAAATAAATATGAAGGAAAAAAAATATTTTGGTTATATTGAATTATTCTTATCATTTTATTCAAAGGCTATTTTCGATTGAATTATTTATTATAACAAGATAACGATCAAAACTATATTAAAAACATGAATGATAATTTACATTTTAGCAAACAAACAATACGAAAATAAATTCTTGAAATATTTTTCAAATTCGCAAAGTATGTAAAAATATTATTTTATACAATAATTAAGATCAAAATTTACTAATAAACTTTTTAATTATTACGAAAAAGTAGTTATCACATTTTTACAATAATTATGACTCTAAAAAAATTATAAAATTTAAAAAATATCACTTTAAAAAAATTAGTTCATATAGATTTTGTTTTGAAAAAATGCAGTATAGAACTTGAGACAAGCCTTTTCGAACAAATTAGAGGACCTTCCCTACCGACTTCTTTCCCATGATATTTGTACTTAGTATTGTCAATTTCTACGTCTTTGCAACACGTAACCTTCCACTAATTTAGACTCCAATCCGCCCATGTAACTTTAACGTCAGGACTAGGAAATAACCTGCGGATGATGATCCACGTATTTTTAGGTAATTTTAACACGATATCTAAAACAATTTTAACATGTCAAACTTTATTCGAATGATGAACACCAGATGCCTCACACTACTATCTTGACCTAAAATCCTAACTGATAACCTCGACAAACCAAATGTTATGGGTCAAAATAATGGATCAAATTTGTCAATTTGGCATGGGATTAATATCAACATCTGCTTCCGGTACACCTCGTCTATAAAGTAGGCCAGGAAGTGCCTATTCGGGCAAGCAAATCAATAGTCCAAGTGCACCCGCAAGTTATAAGACACGTGAGTGTTTTAGGTGGCTTCTCTTTGATCTATTTCGTTGTTTCGACATACTTTATTGCCTATCCAAATATATCATTTACGAAAGGACAAAATATAACGTTGCCATTTCCTTTTTCTTCCTTAGAAAACATTATCATAGTCAACTCACAAATACAAAGTAGTACAGTTTAAGTCAATACAAATCTTGAATTTTCAGTCGAGTTCACTGAAATTTGTTATAATTTAAATATACCTAGTAATTTCTTTTTGACACGCTAAAACTAACGACATAATCTAATTTATTATTAGTTTCATGAAATAAACATTTTGCTCCCATTAAACAAATCTTAAAAACAAGTGGGATCGAGTCATCTGCAATATAAATTCAGGAAAAACTCTCACTACTACCTTGTTTTGACAATTTTTTATCACATATTAAAAATTTTGTTTTACAGCCGAAGTATGAGAATGGAATACTAATATGATTTTTGGTTGTTTTAAAAGGGGATATTATTCACAAATTTTTAGGACTTTACAGTAAAAAAAAAAATCTTTTGTGGATTTTGATGTCCATGGGAATATGTGTATTAGTTTGTTTCGGAGTCACTAAGAAAGGAGGAAGAATATTTTACCGCATGAGACCATTAATCTCGTTTGTATTGATAGTACAATAATTTTTATAAAATAATCAGATATAGAAATCAAGCAAAAAACATTGGTGTGATACTAAAAGGATTCAAACTCACGGCTGTTGAGGAGAATGGCGAGTATTTTACCATTGAACACATTAGTTCTATTTGTATTATTAGTGTAGTGGCTGTTATATAAATAATAAATTTTCAATTTTTCAAATACACGAATCTGTACATCATACACGGATAATTGTTTTTGTGCATCTATGGAAATATTAAATCAGCAAAAAATTTAATACTAAATTTGCAAAAGATGATGAATAATAACCTTTTAAAAAATCATGATTTTCTTTCCAACGTCGACAAGCAACGCACCTGGATACACGTGGCAGCAGCTAAACCAGTGGGAGCGACCTAGGATAATGTTTGGTTTACAGTTACACGTGGCAGCTAATCAGTGTGTTACCGATACCACCAAAAAGCAAGCATCAAACCTTTTTCACTATCTGACAAAAAAAAAACCTTTTTCACTCTTTTTTTATTCTCGGACCTAGAAGTAGGAGTAAGAAGGGTCCAGCGAAGTGAACGTCGGGTTTTGTCGGTGTTGCGGGTTGGGTAAAATTAACACCGAAATTACACCGAAGATATGGATTTACTGCAAATTCCAACCCATAACACCGCTTTGATGATCGGGCTGTCGGGCTGCGGTGCATCGGTGTGATCGGGTTGTCGGGCTATCGGGTTTTTTCGGGTTCATGCTGAGCCCTACTTAGACCATCCGCATTGGTGCCCCCGCTATAGTGCGCGCCCTGGGCGCTACGTCAGCCGCGCCCCTGCTCTCATTTTTCAGCTCACAGTGGTGCCCCTGCTACAAAGCCACGTCCCGGGCGCCACGTCAGCTTTTTTCTCAACTTAGCTTTTTTAAAATTCAGGTAACTGTATCAGAATCGAATATTTTTTTCGCGTAACTTAAAAAATACTAAATTTAATTTCGAAGTGCCACATTTTGCGAAATAGAAATTTTATAAAATTCAAAATATATTATATTACATTTATGGAAACAATTACATAAATTTAAAAACTGAAATTGATTACATCGAAATATATTACATTACATTTTAAAAAACATAAATTGCTTAGTTCTTTCATTAATCCCAAACTAATGTACAAGTTCAATCGGATTCTCTTATCATCATCTAAGAGGAGCTCGAAAGCGTCCACGACTAACTTGTACGCTTTCTCAATAATTGCTGATTTGATATTCTCTGGGGCGACGAACTTTTCAATACGACAAAAAGCATGCGCAATAGTGTCCGGGCTTGCGAAGTTGGGGAGATCAAGGATCTTGTACACGTTGGGCACCTTATTGTATGGTTCCATATGCCATGTCATGGTAGTGTTTGAACCTCTCATTGTATGGGTCCATATGCCATGTCATAATGGACATGTCGTACGCTTCACTGAGCTTCCCATCTCGGAAATGCTCATCTACCATCTCCAACATTGACTCGACCATAATGAAAAATATGTAAATTGTGTTGAAAGATAAAAAAGATAAGAAAGTTTGGTGTGAAAAATTATAAGAAGATAGTAGTAATTTATAGAATTTAAAATGAAGTTGGACCACACAATTTTTACATCAAATTTGGACCACACGCATTTTTTTTCATCCGAAAAGTACCGTTATTTGGATTAAAAAAATTGTCTAAAATTAACAAAAAATATTAAAAAAAATTAATTGCACAAAAAAGTCAAAAAAAATAAAAGGAAATTTTAGAATTTTTTTCCAAAATTTTTGGAATTTTTCAGAGGAGGCCACATGCCCGGGGCGAGGCGTGCTCTGACTGACACGCGGGGCGCCGCGCATTTTTTCTCATGCCCAATCCCGGGGCGTGAGTAACCCCGGGTGCGGGTGGTCTTAGAAGCTCTGTTTTTTAGGGGTAGGGAAGTAATTTGATGCCGGCAAGCAACGGACACGAGTTGTCGACGCGCGTGGCGAGGACGCCCGGATGGATGGTTGGGAGGTCAACTGGGAGAAGCAACTGTGAATAGTATGGGACGTGTCAGTTACTTGGCTGATAAGACTGCTCCACAGTGATTTCGAAGCTAATCGTTTACCGTGGAAACGTGTATAAATATAATAAAAGTAATTGGTAATTAAATATTGAATTAATTGATTCAAATGTGACCTATAAAATATTTGAGAGAGTTTCGTTAGGTTTTAAATTTTTTGATTAGTTAAGTTAATGCCGGTTAACATATCAATCAACTAGTCCTATATTATCTTAAGTGAGCCAAACTCTAGTTCATTAAATCTTATTTGCTCTTGATCGTCCTTAAAGTCTCGATTGATCTCGTGCGCCCACAATATTAAAATTTTTATAATATTAAATTTAAGTTATTAAATCTAAACTTTGAGACTTTATACGTTTTTAGGATTTGTCCTACTGCAAAATAAGATTTTTTTTTTTCATTATTCGTGAAAGGTGTGTATAAAACCACCAATCTAGAAAAAATAAAATAGAAATATCTTATAATTGTACCTACTAAACATTTGTAAAGTTAATTATGTACACGTATTTATGAACAAGAAGAAAAGTGATCAAGCGAAACACCGCAAAGGATAAGTACTCTTTGACATTTTATCAATTTGTTCTTTAAAGCTTAATTGACGGTCAGAACTTTCCAATAAACTACTGTTTTTTTTAGTTAAATAAACTACTGTTTTTTTTTAGTTAAATAAACTACTGTTTTTAGAAGTACCATTTTTACTCCAAATTGGGAAAGCAAATCTCCGTACATCGTGTAGTACATGAAAAAATGTGTTCTGTTAAAATTTTGGTCAGTTAAGATGCATAAGACTTATAAAAAAAATTAAGAAGCTTAAGATTTAGCCAATAAGAGTGTCAAATACGCTATTAAAAAATCACCCTAATAAAACCCAATTTATAAATTCTTGTAAATAATTATATTTTATTATTTAATTTGATCGTGAATTAATTAGTTCTGTGGCAAAAACATTGACTTGAAGAATAATATGAATTCGAGTATAATAATATAATAAATATGATATATGAAGAGATATACCCCAAGAGATCAGGCATCTATTATCTTATTAAGAAATAACAACACACAATTAAAGTCCAATTCCATTCTCACTCCCAACTAGTGATGTTTGCGTCACGCGATTTTCAAATGATCATATCCTAAACCAAATACTATGTACAATTCAGGAAATCACCAGAATACCCCTGCACGGCCCGGGTCAAGTCAACTTAAGATCCATGCCAACCCACAACTTTTGCTTTTATCAAGGGTAAAATTGGGATCTTAGGGACAGTTTTCGACCTAGTACAAGTCTCTTCCGAGATCGGATTCGGTCCCGTAGTTCCCACTATATGCTGGTCTTGTACTCGCTATAGCCAGGGGTATAATAGTCAATACGGGCAGAGCAAATCACGGGAGAATTTCAAAATTTCAAAATTTAAGGGAAAATAGCGAAAATTAGTTAGGGCGGAGAAAATCACAATGATTTTAGCTTCGATGATGGTTATAAAAAGATGAAATCACAAAAATTTCATGTCGATGACGGTTATAAAAATCTAAAATCACGAAGATTTCAACTCTGATGAAGGTTATAACCATGGACAGTTAAAATCAAAGAGAATTTAGCTCTGACGACGGTTATAGATAGCTAAAATCACAACAATTTCAGGTCTCATCATGAAAAAAAAAACCTCATTCTATCTCTTAAACCCTAACTCCTAATCTTGGAGACAAGGTTGGTCGTCATGAATTCCCGGTCATTTGCAGAACCAAAACCTCCAACTGGTAATTTAACATCTAGAAATCAAGAACACGACTCAAATACATTCGATTTGCACAACCGCATAGGTACTTGATTAATGATAATGTTCGTTGCACAAATGGTCCGGTCAAGTGTGTTCAATGATTTGGTAAGTTAGGTTGAAATGATTTGCCTTGATATATTAGAATGGTTTCACAAGTCATACTCAAATGGTTAGTGCTTCTATAACATGGTTTGGTCTATTACGTTGAATAATTGGCATGTCATGTTTGAATGGTTTCTCAAGTTCTATATAAATGGTTCGTGTTGGTGTCGTAAATATTTTATATAATTTGTCCTATTATATTCGATTGGTTTATTTATTCAAATAATTTTCTCAATTGTGTTCAAATGGTTTGTATACAAATTATAGTTAACACATCATACATAACTATTTCTTGGATACAACAACAACCTTATGAGGACTATTTTAGTGCAACTATTTTATTCGATGAGACGATAGATTCGTTTAAATGGTTGTTCACAATTTTTTAAGGTGTATGGATGACCAAACACCATAAACCATCTCTACCGACCATGAAAAGGCAAACTGTTTGAATCTAACAGTATAAACTATTTGATTATAACAGGAGAAATCATTCGATCATAATAGAATAATCTATTTAACATAAGAAGAGTAAATTATTTTAAAAAATATCATTTTTGCATTTCTAAACATAATCAACAATCCAATCGCATAACGAACTCTAGCACCACAATTAAAATTATTTACCATCACAATTAACCTAAAAGATAAAAAACAAGAGGAACTTGAATGACGCGAGCCCAACTTTGCACTACAATTAGGAGTTTTCAATAAGAAAATAGATCCTTAAGAGAAGAACACGACTCCTCGTTGATTTGTCTTAAACAATGTGCC